>VZQC01007661.1:65470-111093 GCA_009823505.1 Rhizomys pruinosus
TTTTTTTTTTTTTTTTGGTCTTTTTGAGACAGCGTCTCCCTGTAGCCCCAGCGTCCTGGAACTCACATTGTAGACCAGGCTGGCCTTGAACTCACTTAATATAGCTTGAATATTAAAATAAATATTTGATGAAGAAATAGAATAAAGAACACTTAGATATAACTTATAATCAAAAGGAAACAGAATCACTTTTTAAAGCTATAAGTGATTATGTAGAATTTCCATGAATTATCAGTAGTTCAAGCAATGCATGGTAATCCAGAAAGATGTGAATTAACAAAATGTCCAGAAAAGACACAATGTAAAGTTGGGATAACTCATAGTTAGTGTTAAAATCATAGTTATACAACTTAATATAATTATATTTAATGGCTTCTGGGCAAACAAATAATAGTGTGGGTTGAAAACAATAGCAATGAGTCCCTTCATTTCCCACATATTAAAATGTACAAGAACAGAGAGCTTAATGGAGTAGAAAATTCAGAAGCATACACATTCATTTCATCATCCAGGTACCTAAACACTTACTGAGCAGTCTGAATGCTGGTACTATCCTAATACTAAAACTAAAGTTTCTGTGACTGATTCTGTCAATTAACAGTGCTTCAGACATTCTAGTCATTGTATAATATTGCCTTATTTGGAAAAAGACTCACTGAATATATAATTAAGTTCATACTGAAGTTGGATGGGTTCCTGTTGTGTGAGATTTTTCCTGGGGAGACGTGACACAAACATGTTCACTCTAGATAAGGAACCAATCACAGACTAAAGTAATAATCCTACCAAAGTCCAACTTTTTGAACTTTTTGAGTTTATTGGGGCATAGGAGAGTAAATGAAGAGCTCCTTGAAAGATCAGAGATGACTCAAAGGCAGTTCCTGAAGCATGGAACCGTCTGCATTACTTGCAGGCAGTTCAGCAGGTCAGACAGCATCTTCCAGGCAGGCTGGCAGCTCTCTCTCCTCTGTCAGCACTTTTTCTGCTTCCATAATCTCAGAGAGACACTTGTATTTTGTTAATTTCAGGAACTCCATCTCTTGTCCTTGTTGGAGGGAATGTTTCAACTTAAAATTCCTGAGTCCAAAGGAATGTTTCAACTCAGAGGAAACTGCAAAATCACAGTCCCTAAAGCAGTATCAATAGCATTTACATGTCTAAACTAGCATCAACAGCATTTATGTGTTCCTGAGTCTTAACAAGGTCGCCATGTTTGTTTTTGCATGTGTTGAATGATTTTATTTAAAATCTGTTTAATTTATTTTTAAGGGTCTCCATATTGTCTTTCCTATTGTGGTGGTTTGAATGAGAATGATCCCTTAGGCTCCAATTATTTAAATAATTTGCCCCTGGTCATAGACTTAGGAAAGCCCAGCAATTCCATCTTCAAACAGGCACAGGAAGCAGAGACAGATTGTAAATCCTGAAAGATTTAAGAACTGTCAATGCCTGCCACCACTGACATACTTCTTCCAACATGCCATACCTCTTAAAGTTCCATATCCTGCTCAAACAGTTGCACAAATTGGGGATCAAGTCACAATTCTTGAAGCTTGTGGGGGGCACACATTCTCATTCAAACTTTCAAACCACGACATCTGTAGGTTTTAAACATTGTTGAGGAATGCATTATCCTAGAATGCCCTTACTGTTACTTATTGTCTAAGAAATTATATATTGTTTTCAGAAACTTTTTTAAAGTCTTTAATTTTTTTGTTATAGGCCTTTTTGTGATAAAACTATCATTTAAATTCTAAACCCATATTCCACTCTCATTAATTTACTTTTCATTAACAGCTATTCTTACAGAAGAGAAAAGGGTAGAAGGAGATCAAGATAGGAGAAAGAGAAATAGAGGAAAAAGGAGAAGAGGGGGAGGAAGAACAAGAGGAGGAAAGGTCAGAGGAGGGAGAAGGGAGACGTTTCTGTTTCTGCATTTCACAGGTCAAACTTCCAGAAATAGGATTTTTTTTTTTTTGTCTTTTTGAGATAGGGTCTCCCTTTAGTGCCAGCTGGCCTGGAGCTCTCTATGTAGACCAGGCTAGCTTGAACTCAAAGAGATCCACCTGCCTCTGCCTCCTGAGTGCTGGGATTAAAAGCATGCACCACCACTCCCAGTCAGAAATAGGAATTTTAAAAGATTAGATATGTAGCAAGATGTGGGAGACAGTGGCTTATGGAATAAATTTTCTGATTTTGTCCAGTCAAACTGGTGGCTATGCAGAAACTGTACTCTCTTTATATGCCGTCACCTTGCTTTCTATATTTATTGTGATATTTTAATTTAACAACTATAATAAACTTATAAAACTGTAAAATTGTTTTTATAAACACACATTTACCCACAACCATGTATAAAATAGGAAACATTAGAAAATATTCTTACCTCAGAGAGAAACAAACTCAAATATCTTTTCAATGATTTCATCTAGAGATAATATACATTTTCTTTTTTTGGGGGGGGGATCTTTTTGAGACAGGGTCTTCCTGTAGCCCCAGCTGTCCTGGAACTCACTCTGTAGACCAGGCTGGCCTTGATATCACAGAGATCTGCCTGCCTCGGCTTCATGAGTGCTGGGGTTAACAGCATGCATCACCATGCCTGGCTAATGTATACCATTTTTATTTTACTGTTTTACATTTTTGGTGGATAATCCTTTTGCAACTTGTTTTTAGTTAGTGATATGTCTTTGAGACTAATTATATTAATTCATATAAATTTAATTAATTATTTTCCTTTTGTCATGGATTTTTATGAATGATTAAAGTGTATCATTTGTCCTATTGGTGGAAATTACATGACACCTAATTTTTTTCTTATCTGTCTGTTTGTTAATCAGATTCTTCAGTCATGATTATACAAATGTATAGATCTTACAAGCATAAAATTCCATGCCTTTCTTTTTTTTTTTTTTTCTTTTTGAGACAGGGTCTCCCTGTAGTCCCAGCTGACCTGGAATTCACTCTGTAGACCAGGCTGTCCTTGAACTCACAAAGATCATCCTGCCTCTGCCTCCTGAGTGCTAGGATTAAAGGTGTGTACCAACACACCCAGCCATGCTTTTCCTATACTTACTATTCTACTACAAACTGATCTTGTACAAATAATGTCGAATGTCTCTTGGTCATGCTTATTCAGAATTTTTCATCTATGACCAGATATAAGATTTATCTGTAAGTTTTCTTTTGTTACTAATATCTCTTGGTTTTGTAATGTAGGGTTGTATCTGGTTCTTTCAGTGAGTTGTAGACTACATGCAATTCATATACATACATACATACATACATACATACATACATACATACATAGTGGAGGAGGTTGTAAATGCATGCCACATGCATATGTGGTAGTCAGAAACAACTTGAAGGCATTGACTCTCTCCTTCCACCATGTGGCTTCCAGGAATCAAACTCAGGTGATCAGATTTGGCAGCAAGTGCCTTTACTCATTGAGCTATCTCATTGACCCTGATTTGGTTCATTATTCACTATACATCAAATATAATTTTCTTCTTAAAAATGAGGTATGATATGTTGCAGGAAGTTGTCCTCTATGCCTGAAGTTTTCAAGTACATTGGCATAGATAATACAACAATTTATTGTGAAAAATATCCAGACATAAGTGAATAGATAGTAGTCTAAGAAATTTCCCGTATACCCATCTCTCAACTTCAATTATATTAGCATTGTCCCATGTGCAGAGAATATAACTTCAATTATACAAGTATTCTTTAATTCCATGTGTATTTTGACATTATTTTAGGGTTTGGTTTTTTAAATTAAATCTAACACATCACATAATTTTAAAGTATGTTTTTATTAGTTCTTTGAGAATATTTTATATTTTGATCACATTTATCCCCATCTTTAAATCCTCCTAGGTCTAATTCTTACTCACCCAAAGTTATGTGTTTTGAGGTGGCTGAGGCATTGGCTCAGTAGTTAAGAGCATTGGCTGAGTTTGCAGAGGACCCAGGTTCAATTTCCAGCACCCGTATAGTAGCTAACAAACATCTTTAACTCTAACTGAATCTAATACTCTCTTTTGACCTCCATGGGCATTTGCATGACACAGGTGGACTTAAATGTACATATAAAATAAAATAAAAACAGAAGCCATTAAGTGAAATTCTCTTCAACAGTGAAATATTGTTGACCTATCTGGTGCCAGATTCTTAGAAAAGACTGACTTTCCCTCTCCTAACAGCTATCAATAATTTTATTCATAAATAATGCATTGTGTATTCATTATTAAGCTAATAACAATCCATAAATATCTTTTAATAATCCATCTGTACTTAATTTCTCACATATTTCATGAATTCATACTTTCAAAGACAAAATTAAGCTTTTAAATTCAGTTGACTTTTTTTGTTTCTTCTCATTTAGTGAGATTAAATGTTCGTATGACCTTGTGAGTTATTTTTAAATTGTGGCTGAAAATCTTTCCTTTAACTACAAGATAAATGTTGAATCATAGAAAAAGAAGTCAATTTGAATTAGAGAATCTAAATACTACTTCCTATTTGCTATTTATGTGAGATTTGGCAAGTTTTTTAGGTCTCTTTCATTTATATTTCCTCATGGGATAAACAGAGAAAAATTAGCTCTTACCCAGACTGTAAAAATTTAAAAATATATCAACATATTTATGTATTTTTAAGCTCTATAAAGAATGTCATGTGTAGAAATGATATGGAATGGTGTTACAAATTAGTGCAAATTTATGTCCACTTCTAAATAAAGGATGCAATGGGTTTCACCTACTAATAGCTTGGGAGGAAGTCCTGTCTCTACTTGTTAAATATCATGCTTCAAGTCTGGCTTATAATATTCAACAGGGGCAGGTGCTTGCAAAGAAATACACCTGAGGAAGATCTGACTGGCACTGTTTGATATTGATTGAGGATGATATGTCCAACTATTTTTAAAGTTCACAATCTCTTCAACAACGAAATAAGAATTCTTCACGGCTCTTGTACCTGTTCCTGCTTTCATAATTATAACACTGCTTTTGTAGTTGTTTATGCTTTCATAATTGTAAGAAGGGCTTCAGATGTGTACAGATTCATACACTCAATTTCCCACTTGCTTATTTTTTCAAGCATTTTCACATTTTCTTAAATCCTGTATTAAAGTTTTACAGTGCCTTCTAAGCTTAACCAACAGCCAATTTTAGTTGCTAAGATACAGATGTTTAAGAAGTGAGAACAGCAAATGTGTTGTCTTTTTCTATGTGCTTGTCTAATCATCACTCTGGATACCTTGATATGATTCTGCCATTAATTTATCTTAGTAAAAAAGAAAAAAAAAATAGAACAAGAATGGCTGGGTTTACCGATTGAGCTCGGATCTTCAATGCTTGCTTCCCATGGCTGCTTTTAACAAGGATCAATACCACAGGCACTCCCACTTTCCAAGTCAGCTGATGCCTAAACAATATAAATGACTTTATTTCCATCTATAAATAGGATAAATCTGAAAAGTTCTGACTATCTAAGTCTAGAAGTAAATTATATTGTGTAATAATACTAAGTACCTTTGTAGAAGTATTAACTATGTAAATATGAAGAAAGAGTATCTCACTATTTGACTATAATAGAAGATGGTTATGGAGGGAAAGACTGTTGATCTAGGCCAAGAAATTACCTCATAGTCATATATTCCTGAGCATTAATGTAGAAGCCAAAAACAACAGAATCTCTGCTTGTTTGTAGTATGGAATCTTTTCCTTTTTTCTATTTTTTAAGTTACATTTTATTTTCAATAAATAAAATTTCATCGATTCTAATTACCTCACAAATAAAAGCACCAGGCGGCAGATTTAAGGAAGCTTCTAAGAGCGCCGACTGCTCTTGCAGATGACCCGGGTTCGATCCCCAGCACCCACATGGCGGCCGAGAACCGTCTGAAACTCCAATTCCAGGAGAACTCCAGTTCCAGGGGAATCCGATGCCCTCTTCTGACCTCCGCGGCACTGCACGTCACGGGTGCACAGACTTGCATGCAGACAACACATTCATACACATACGGAAATAAATAAAATTAAAAAAAAAACAAAACCAAAAAAAAAAAACACTTGACCAGTCCCAAACTCTCTATATGTTAGTTAACTTGTATTCTGCAAGTTTTTTCAAGTTATATTCATTACGAGTGTAAATTTTGTTCCTGTTTATGCCATTTATTTTATGCTTAATGTATCATTTCCAATATCACCCATTCCACAGTATTTGTTGGATATATCTTTTGGATTAAAATAATTATTTTATGCTTATGAGTGTATTGCTTGTATGTAAGTGCACCTGTGCCATGCAATGCCCGCTGAAATCAGAAAAGGGCATCGGATCCCCTAGATTTGGAATTATTGATGTTTGCTAGCTGCCATGTGGGTGCTGGGAAATGAACCCTGGTTCTCTGCAAGAGCAGCCCGTGCTCATAACTGCTGAGACACCACTCAGCCCCAACTTTTGGATACTTTTAAATATTATTGTTTCTGTTTTTATTCTAAAATCTATTTTCCTTTTTAATTTATTTTAAAATTTTTTTTTTATTTATTTTTTGTATGTGTATGAATGTACTCTCTGCATGTAGGTTTGTGCACCCATGTCGTGCAATGCCAGAGGTCAGAAGAGGGTGTCGGATTCCCTTGGAACTGGAGTTAAAGACGGTTCTCAGCCACCTCGTGGGTGCTGGGGATCGAACCCGGGTCCTCTGCAAGAGCGCTCTTAACCGCTAGGCCATCACTCCAGACCCTTTATTTTTTATCAGCCTTTCTTTTTCTTTTTTTTATAAGTTAAATTTATTTATTTATTTATTTATATCTTTTTGAGACAGGGTCTTCCTATAGCCCCAGCTGGCCTGCAACTCACTCTGCCGACCAGGCTGGTCCTGAAACCATAGAGATTCACCTTCCTCTGCCTCTCTGAGTGCTAGGATCAAAGGCTTTGTGCTACCATGTCTGGCTTAAAGACAGTTCTTAGCTGCCATGTGGGTGCTGGGAATCAAATCCGGGTTCTCTGCAAGAGCAGTCAATGCTCCCTACCACTGAACCATCTCTCCAGCCCCTACTTTCCTTTTTAAAATAATATTTTTATTGATTCTTTGAGAATTTAATATGAATTTTGACCATATTCAGACTCCTGCTCTCGTTTCCTCTCAGAACCGGCCCCACCTCCCTATACTCCCTCACTTCATGTTCTGTATTACTTTTTAAGGTGTATGGAGTCTAACTTGTGTTCCCCAAATACCCTTGCCTGTGCATACATCCCCTGGAATATGCTCAACCTGACCATCATCACATTCAATATGTCATTCTTCCCTTGGCACATTTTAATATCTTTCTTATATTATTTTATTTATGTGTATGAGTGTACTGCCTGAATGCATGTAAGTGCACCTCTGTCATACAGTGCCTGCAGTGGTCAGAAGTTGCATTTCCCTAAGATTGGAGTTACAAACAGTTGTTAGCCATTATGTAGGTGCTGGGAATTGAACCCAGATCCTCTGAAAATGCAGTATTAGCAGAGCTGAGAGTCTCCTGAGAGGCGGGCTAGGAAAATTGGAGGCTGAACTGGACAGACTCTGAAGCCATGAACATATTTGACCTGAAGATCACCATTGATGCCCTCTGAAAATTTTCCCATGTAAGCCCCTCAACACAGCATCACGTGAAGAAGGTATGTTTGTGGGGGCTGCAGGGCTCTACGTCCATGACGTCACTCATTTCATTCAGCTGGCTTGCTCCTTGCCTCGGGCTTTTTGGTCTTAATTTGGCTGATGGCAACACCTCATAGCCGTGAAAGAGAACAGAAGAGATTGGGCCTGCATGCTGCATTTGCTTTCCTTATAGGAGCTGGCTGAGACCCTGCTCTGGAGTCGTGCATTGCTATCAATTCCAGGATCCCCCGCACTGTCTTGATGTGCACAGCTACTCTTCCCCTGCTGCAGCCTGACTGCACTCAGGTGCCGGAGCTACCTCTTTCTGGGAGTATCTTGATGTCAGACGTGAACCTAATGCTCTTGTCTTCTCTCAGATGTTTTCTTTGGATCCATTGGCTATTTCAGCAAACCTGTGCATGGGGTTGATGGTACTTAGTGGCTTTGTCCTCTTTGATACTCAACTCATTAAATAAAAGCCTAAAGGTCCAGAATGAGAAGGACAAAAAGAAAGAAATGAAGTGAATTGGCCATCAGCCTTGCCCAGATTGACATCCTCTCCTTCCCCCTCCTCATTTCTTTGCACACGTTAAAGTGTTAGTGTTCTGTGATAATGAAAAGCATCAGAAAAAAATCAGCAAAGCAGTCAGTGCTCTTAAGCAGTGAGTTATCTCTCTGGCCCAACACTCTAATATCTCTTAGTTATATCTATCATTTTACATGTGTGAGAAAGAAAATAATTTATAATAGTGTAAATTACCTAGGAAAATTCTATCACTTCAAGTTATTTAATGTTAGGATTTATATAGATATTCAGCAACATGCTTCCATTTAATATACATAGTTGCTATCATACTTTCATTTATGCAGTGTATTTTAAATTACTTAATCTGAAAGATCAAATCAGTTTGACAAATGGAATTTAAAAAGATAATGTGACAAAAATTAACACCCTTACATTATAAACATTTTAAACCAGACCTTCAACAGGATTATAGAATAAAATTTCCCCAAATTAAAGGAAGACATGCCAATACAAATACAAGAAGTACATGAAACACCAAGTAGACAAGATCAGAAAAGAAATTCCCCACACCATATTATAGTAAAAACACTGAACATACAGAACAAAAAAAGAATCTGAAAGCTGCAAAAGAAAAACAAGTCACATATAAAGGAAAATGCATTAGAACTACACCTGACTTTTCAGTGCAAACAATGAAAACTAGAAGAGCCTGGACCAATGCATTCCTAGTTCTAAATGACTATAGATGCCAACCCAGAATACTTTACCCAGTAAAAATGTCTATTATACTTGAAGGAGAAAGAAAAATGTTGCACAGTATGAATAAGCTGAAAGAAGTAACCTCCAGAAAACCAGCCCTTCAGAGAATACTTGAAGCAATTACAGTCATGAATATATGCACCAAACTCTGGTGCACCCAACTTCATAGGATTTTAAGACACAGATTAATTCCCAACTCACTTCACTAGTAGCAGGGGACTTCAATACCACACTATTAGACAGGTCAACCTGACAAAGGAAAAAAACAGTGATACATTTGAATTAAACAATACGATACACAAAATGGACCTAACAGACTTTTACTGAATATTCTACCCAAGTACCAAAGAATATATTATTAAGCACCCACAGAGCACCCTCCAAATTTGGCCACATACTGGGGCACAGAACAAACTTCAAAAATGCAAAAAAAAATTTTAAAAACACTTTTTAAGATTTCTAAATGTGCAGACATGCACACTTGGTATGTCTATGTAGCACACATATAGACATGCTATGCATTTTATTTAACTGCCTTTTCCACTCAACATGTGACATTTGATTTTCAAGTTTCTTGTGGCTTAAGAGATATTACAATAAAGATAAACCTCAAGGAAATAAATGAAATACTTCAGGAGTGTGATAAAACCTTTTTTTCAAGAGTTCTTGATATGACACTTTCTAAATTATTACCTTCCATTACTTGAGTTATATCATTCAACCATGGGTAGAAGAATTAGAAGTTTCACATTGATTCTGCAATCTAAGGTATATTCTGTTGTACACCAGAATTAGATGATGGGAAATAATGCAGCCTGGCCTTGAGACCCATCAACCCAGTGCAAAAGAAACAGTATTAAACATGAGAACAACATATATAGTATACAGAAACACCCTGGGACACAAGGAGAAGTAGACAGTACTTCCTACACTAAAAATGGTCAGTCTTAAAGAAGTGTTGAGGTGTGCTAATGAAGAATGTTACTAGAGGATTTGTAATACAGGGTGAAAGAGAATGCATAGTTTGTGATATTCAAATGGTAAGAGATGTTCAACAGATTTAATAAAACAAATGTATACAAGTGTTAAATTATAGGTAATGATGGTATGGTAGAACTACATTAAAGTTAATGTATTTGGCAAAATGCTTAAACTGATGAAAAATACATTTTTTCCAATTTTAGTTCACTCATCAGTGATATATGCTCTTTATATTATTAGACATAGTTACATCATATGTCCTCCTTCCATAATGGTGAGATTCGATAGTCATTTCAGTAAACACAAGAATGTTTTATTTAAAAATACCTTCTGAGAAAATCAAATGTCACATTTTAAAATAGAATTTTAGGTTGCTATGGTAACTAATAAAACTGTCACTATTTATTATAAATAACATAAAAATTTTAAGACAGTAAATCATTTTCAAAATACACTAGGCATTAGTCACTGGCATTAAGTTGAATTATGCCAACAATTAGGATAATGTGAGAGAAACTGTAGAGAATGTGTAGGAAAAGACAAAAAAAAATTCTTTACAAATCTCGATGGCTTAGGCTTAGAAAAAATGTTCAATCTACTTCTTTCAAAATAGTTTCTTCACAATATATCAGGTCCTTTGTTAAATTTAAATAATCTATTAAAAATATTTGGCTTTCTTCTTTGTTTCTGTGAATTTCATAAAATACTGATATAGCTCAGGGAAGAAAAGAGAAGCAAGAGCAATATGCAGAGCAAACTTTGGGATCAAGGAGCCCCTGCAGGAATTGCTATCTGATGTGAACTTTGCATCACTAGAAATAAAATTGTATTATTAGTGTGGATTTAAAAAAATATTTTAAATATTGTCAATGTAATTAATATCGAAAAGCTTATCAGAAGCTTCCTGATAGCTCCTGAAATCTAATACAGTACAGTTGAATATGTAATCATGTTCCAAATTGAACAATATATAATCACTTGCTTGATGGACCATAGATTCTAAAGTATTAAAAGGAAGGGAAGTCAGGAGGCCTATTCATCATGGGTGAGGTGCACTCATACCATGGCAAATTTGTAGAGGTCAGAAGAAAACTTGGAGAAGTTGGTTTTCTCCTTCTACCTGTGAGTTCTGAGGCTCAAACTCAGGTTGTCAGGTTTGGTGGCAGGCACCTTTATCCACTGAGCCATCTTGCTAGTCCTAACACACACTTTTATTGACTATATTTCCCATAAAATATTTTACATTGTATTTTAGAACAATATGACCATTTTATGGGGTTATTTATTCCTTTATTTTTATGTGTTTGAGTGTTTTGCATGCAAGTATATAAGTGCACCCATGTCATGTAAAGCTGGCAGAAGCCAAAAGAGGGTATTTAGAGTTACAGATGATTGCTAGCCATCATGTGAGTACTGGGATTCAAACCCATGGAAGACAGAAGAGAGTGTCAGATTAATTGGTGCTGGAATTACAGGTAGCGGTGAGCCACAGCATGGATGGTGGGACTCAAACTTAGGTCCTCTGGAGGGTAAATAAATGCAGGATGGCTCAGCAGACCAAGGTGCTTGCATACTCTGAAGCATATAAAAACAAATATAAAAATCTTAAACTATCAAAGATAATTGTACCATACTTTACAGATATTCCTAGTACCACATAATTTGTAATTAAACCCTGATACCCACCAGCATTTATTTACCCTCCAGATTTATGTAATAGACATTTTTCCATGGACTTATGAGTTCAATATATCAGAAGTAGTAACAAATTTACAAATTATTTGAAGAAAAGCTTAGTAAGAAATGAGATGAAACTATTTTAGAAAATGCTGCCACATTTGTTCACCACATAGGAGTCATATCTTCACACATTTATCATATTTGTAGATATTTCTTTCTATTCATAGTGCTGTATATTTAAATACTTTCTGTGAGGCGGGAGAGGTGACTCAACAGTTAAGATCATAGTTTTAAATCTATAGATAAAATCTAAGAAGACAAAATTGAATAAACATCTGATATTTCTTGCTGAATTATTGGATTAAATTGAACTGAAGGAACAACTCCTGGAGTCTTGTCTTTTGGGAGGCTTATAGTCATACACTTGAGTATTAAAACTCTGGGACACTGCGCCAGTTGTAAATTCTCCAAGTCTGATTCCTCACTGATAAAGCAGGGTTTTAGCATGTCCCGTTGATGCTAAAAGTCTACTTAGTTATAATCTTGGTGTCTATAAATACATTATTTTCTTCTTTTTTTTAAAGCCAATTTTTATTGAAGCTTGGTGCACTTTGATGCAGAAGTTTACTATTTCCAGCAGAAGTTCGTCGTTTCAGTGAGTTCTTTGACCCAGTCTTTTGTTGTTGTTGTTCCTTCCAATTTGCATCACTCCAAAATATGCATATATGCATGCCACATATATCATAGGTTTTAGCATCTTCAGCTTATGAGTTCTTTTTTCTTTCTTTTTCCTTATTAGGCTGAAAGATGTCACGTTTTCCTTAAGGAATTGTTTGAAGGCTCCTCCTTGGCAAGCCCAAACAACCATCAGTTCAGCCCTTGCACTCTACACTGGGATTTTCCCTTCCTATGGTCACCAAATGAGGTCCAGTAAGCACCACATCCTGTCTTGATCTTCCAGTACTGGTCTCAGTGATACAGCCAGGGTAGTCCTCTGATACAGCCTGGGTAGTGCTCTGAAGAGGCTGAAACCCCAGTAGTAGCTCAGCTCAGTCCACAAGCTGGATGTTTCAGCAGTCCATCTGACACTGAAAGTTTGGAGGATTCTTAGAAGAGACATGAGACATGAGTCTTCAGTCCATATTGGAAGGTTGAAAGTTGTGCCTCATGTCTTTGAAGGATGGCAAAAGCAGTTGCAGCCCAGGGTAGCTGCACTTGCCAGTAAGATAGACAAAACGACGACTGTGGGTTTTGTTTTTTGTTTTTTTACTTTTTGGGACTTAGTTGACCTCTGAGGGCAAGGAACAAAGTTATCCCTTACAAACTTACAGAGATCCATCTGCCACTTCCTTGAAAATAGCAAATAATAATTCCTTTATGCAAATAGTGGGTTTAATAATTATCTCAATAGGAAATAATTACACCCACCTGACCCTAGTCAGGTACTTCACCAACTGGCTTTGATTTAAATTTAAAGGCTTCGATTTACTATGCCATTCTTTGGTGGCAAAATAAACAATTTCTTTACCAATTTTTCATTAAATAAAAAATGTATAAATGAAAGTATTTACTGACATCCTATTTTAAAGAACTGATTATCCTGTAAAATTAGGAATAATTAAAAGTTAGCACATGAGTATTTGGCAAGATTTTAATTACGTGTATTAATTTTCACATGGGAATTTTCAACTTGATTTAGACTAATACTTAAAAGAAAATCAACTCATATTTAAAATAAAAGACCAGTTTTGAATTTCATAAGAAGCCAACACTGAAAATATAAACTTTGTTCTTTCCTAGAGATATTGGGCATACTTTGATCTGATTTTTATAATAGTGTACTGAACTCAGATGATAAATGTAAGGCAAAACAAAATTAAAATAATCCATCACAAGTCAAGTTATATACCAAACTCAAGTTTTTATAACAAGTAGCCTTGAGTTCTTGATCTAACCGCTCAGAATCATGTATTTTCACAGGGATAATCCACTTAGTATTGATAACCAGTGTGTTGATTTTTCCTTCTAATGAACAAAATCCCACTTTCAATTTAATAAGAAGGTTATAGCCTAGTGTAAAACACAGAAGAAAATTTAATAATAATGGCTTAACTTGTCTTCATGATGTTACCAGCTGCTGTTTTTAATAATAAATGAAGTCATCATTTTTAGCAATCTGGAAAATAAACTGAAATAATTCTGTTTTCAGTTCTGATTTAACTGAAAAACAGTTAATGGGAAGGAACAGATATCCTCTCAACCAAAGCACACTATAGTCCTCTGACAACCAGGTCAAGTGTGTATGCATGACAGTGGCCTAAATTTTTGGTGTATACATCCATTCATGTGAAGACTTTTAGAGGGCCATAATGCAGAGATGTCAGAATAAAACTCGATAAGCTCCATATTCATGGCAGCCCAGATTGTACTTAAATGTCATCCTCATGAAATTGTTACTAATTTTTGTACTTATTTCACATGACTAACTTGTTTATTGAGCACTTAATCTCCAGTTTGTTCTCTTGATGTGTTAAATGTTACTGTGATTCCTTAAGATTCTGCTGAGAGAAGCCTGGTGCTGTTACTGTCTCTGTTTTCAACATAGAGAAACTGAAATGTACTGACTTGCCTAAAGTCACATAACACAAGACAGATGTGGGTTTCTATATTTTTCTCTATCAGAAGCAAAATTTTTATCCCTATAATTATTTCCTATTGAGATAATTATTAAATCCACTATTTTCATAGAGGAATTATTATTTGCTATTGTCAAGGAAGAGGCAGTTGGATCTCTGTAAGTTCGAAGTCAGCCAGGTCTACGCCTTTAATCCTAGCACTTGGGAGGCAGAGGCAAGTGGATCTCTGTGAGTTCAAGGCCAGCCTGGTGTACAGAGTGAGTTCCAGGACAGCCAGAGCTAAAGGGAGACCCTGTCTCAAAAGACCAAAAAAAAAAAAAAAATCAATAGAAACAAAGTAATTCTTTACTTCTGCATATATCATACAACAACAGTTTACTACTGTGTGGATTTAATAATATGCCCTAAGACATCATTAAAAGTATCCCTTAGATAATATGAACTATTTTTCTGATCACATAAGTGAGTATTTAGATATCAAATTGTTGTTACTCAAGGTCACAATACACAATTGTGGGCACTTGGATATTGAGGACTATGTGACTTACACAATGCACTATTACTAATTAAGTTCTGTATAAATGCTTCCTGAAATATGTAGAGGATTTATTTAAAAGCATGTAGCAGAATGTATATATTTTATATGTATTTCATAATGCAGTAAAGGCAATATAAGTACTTGCCCTCTTGTAATTAAGGAGTAGAAATGTGAGTCAAGCATCATGTTATTTTACACAGCCAGAGGTTTAAGTACCTACAAAGAGCAAAACTAAACATCAGTTCTGGGGAAAGAGCAGATGCCCAGTCATGGTGTTTGACTCAGATGTCCAGCTCTTACAATGCAGATTCTTTTCTGTGAAAGGAGGCTAATAACACCTATCTCGACTTCATTTTGTGAACTTAATGAATGGGAAAAGCCCTTAATCCGTTCAGGATGATCACTTCAACAATAGCCCAGGGACACATGGCAGAGAGTGATTCCAGTAGCGATTACTCTTTATTCAACACAACATGCCATTTATATAGGCAGTGTGACATCGCCTCCTAGCGGCCAATCCAAGACCCTTTACATCACCCATTATCCCCATGAGGTGGGTTAAGGAAGAGACCTGAGGGTGAGCAGATGAGCTCATGTTCCCGTCCACACATGTGAAATGCATCTTGAATCCAGGGCTGCCATCCCACATCTCCCCCTTTGCTTTGCCCCTACAAACTCAAAGAGCATTGTAGAAGTGGTGGTCAATTACCTTTGTGTGGCCTGAATGGCTGTGACTGCTCTGTAAAAATACTAAGACTAATCAATGCTCCCCCCCAAAAAAAATTTCAGGGTAAACCAATTATCAAACATAAGCAATAAATATAAGAAATAAACATAAGCAATATTCATGTAAGCCCAATTACTAAGAATCTATGTCTAATTCTTGTACAACTCAGGGTTCCCTAGTCCAGTTAGAGAGACTTTCACATGTAAGCATGCTGATTAAATAAAAGCCCAGTCCATATTTGTTGTGTACTCACAATTCACCCCTCCTCTTTAGCCCTTACAAACTGGCATGTCCCCTCTTCTGTAAATGGTCCCCTGGCCTTGGAGAAGGGGGCAAAACAGGGTGAGAAGTAAAATGATCCATTTTTCTTTGAAGTGACATATTGGACCCTCAGGTCTGCCCAAGCTTGTCTTCCAATGGGCTGGCCACTCATCCAGGGATCTTTTTTAATTCTACTAATAAAAGACAAATACCAAAAAGCACAGGCAAACATACATTGACTACCATGACAAGTTAGGATATGGGCACAGACACAAAGGTTTGGATGGTATTTTAGTCCAGGAACTGTGGCCTTTTGCACAAAGTGATGGTAATAGCTTCCTATTTTGTCCTATAATGGTTTTAGCCACTAGAGGGTGCAAGCTTGTGGAACACCTGACCCCCCCTTAGGCATTCTGTTGGCAGAACCACTTAAAAGCAGTTACCTAACAGCCAAAGCCTTGACTCCTGCTGTTATTCTCACAGACCTGTGAAGCCTGGGCTATCTTTTGATCTCTCAGGAAAGAACTTTGATCTGGAATATAGCCCGAGGTTCACTTGTCCCAATTGCCTGCCCCAGCCCCAGTTGGTATAAAAGCCTTGAGTTCCAACATTAAACTTGAGTCTATTTCCCAGACTTTCTCTGAGTCTGCTTCCTTTTTCATTCCACGAGTAACTTCCCATGGTCCCCTCCCCTCTCCACACCAGAGCTAAGCCTAGAGGCTGTCTGCCTGCAGGCAGGAGACAGCCTTGAAGATTGCAGTCTCGTAGAACTGCCAGCCTGGTTCTAGGAGAGAAGAATATCATGTGGACTGTGGTCATGCAAGATTAAAGGAACATCAGATGATAGTAAACTACCACCCCCCACCTCCAAAAAGGGTGCCATGTATCCAATTGGAATTTGGGGGGTGGACATAAATTATGCTGCCATTATCTATGGTTTACAGGCAAGTGAAAGTGTAGCTTATGAGTTTTGCATAACTCTGGAGACCATTTCCTTCCAGTGATCTGTATAACACTCTCTGGCATTATGAAGATCAGCTGTCCATCTGCAGTGCAAGGTCTCAGCATAACTTTTCCTTTTCATGCTACCACTGCGTCTTCAGTAGTAGGGTATTGCTGTCCAGTTTTTGCATGTACCCCAACATCACAGGCAAATAAGCTTTGTTTTAGTGGCTTTTAGAGCGTCCCTCCCACCAGCCAACAATTCCTTGTTAAAGTAGCCCATAGCTGGCACTAATAGCTTTTATTTACCCATATGTCTCACCTGACCACAGAGCAAAATTTAGAGGTAGGGCATTAATCCAAAGGGACAAGCACAAATGTCCATGTTACCACACTTTCTGGATGCTTAGACAAGTCATCTCCCCTGCTGGTGGACCCTGAGCCATTTTGTGAATGTTTCTTGCTGGAACCCAGATGGGAGGGTCCATCTATGGGAAGATAAAAACAAACCCTTTTCCCTTACCATAGTTAGTAGTGGATTGTGATTTTTTTTCATTATCCCAACATTGTAAATGAACCTACCTGAAGATAAATTATATTCCAGTTGATTATTTGTATTAAATACAATTAGATTATTCCCTTTATTCAAATATTATTTATACTTGAAGTTATTTTAATATATAAAAATATTACTTCACTCCATCTACAGTAAGACAAAGTACTTGTAACATTTGAAAAGAAAAAGTAATTAACATCCCTTAAACTCAATTTATAGTTTTAATTATTTTCTCAAAAGTGTTTTATATTCAAAAGGTAGTTTTTAATCATCTCATAGATAGTGTCCTTGCCACGAAATATATGATGAACATGAGGCAACTTTTGAAAATGATAAATGCATTTATTTACTTTTTTGGTCAAGTTTTCATGGGCATATATACATACATACAAATATGTAAACAAATATACTTATCTATATGTATATGCAGTTAGACATTAATTGGACTTTAATAAAACTGTTAAAAAGAGAAGGTGCTAAATAACCCATTAAGCTGTATAACTATATTAGAATTATATATAATTTAAAAGTTCAACATATTTATCTTGATAATTTCATTTATAATTGCCATTTATACCACATGCCTTTAATCCTAGTGCACAGAGGCAGATAGATCTCTGTGAGAATGGGGTCTGGTCTCCATAGTGAGTCCAGGATAGCTGAGGCTACAAGGAGACCTGGTCTCAAAAATAAAAAAAAAGATTCCCTTCTATAAAATTGCTTTAAAAATAAGTGCAATTTTGATCATATTAAATTGTCCTCTCAATTCTCTTTTTAAGATACTAGATTGTAATTTTAATAACAATTATTATTTATACTATTTAAAACTCATACACTCATTACTTGATTAGAAGTCAATTAAAAATACCACATAAAGCATGGAACAAAATAAACTACAACAAGCATTTTTCAAATGATGTAAATTATGAGATATCTCTTTGGAAATAATAAAACTCTGGAAAAATATAGATTATTGGGTTTTTTGTTTTTTTTTTGCCTTTGAGACAGGGTCTACCTATAGCCCCAGCTGGCCTGGAACTCACAGAGAGCCACCTGTCTTTTGCCTCCCCTAGTGCTAGGATTAAAGGTGTGTGCCACCACGCCCAGCTTAAAGGCGGTTCTTAGCCACCATGTGGGTGCTGGGAATCAAACCCGGGTCCTGTGTAAGAGCAGTTGGTGCTCTTAACCACTGAGCTATTTCTCCAGGTTATTAAAGAGAAAGTTTCTTTCCTATTTGAAAATCATATCCTGGTTAACCACTATGTGCTTCATATTTTAAGAGTAAAAAGAAGTAACAATTTAAGAATATTGGTGTTATGGGATAAAGCTATTAATTATTAAACAAATAGAAGTACAATTAAAAACTTTTTAGCTTCTAAAGTAATTGATCCTGTCCGTTAATTAATTTAAAAAGATTCATGACCTGTCAGCAAAAACTCACAAACCATGAAGAAACTAGTAGTCAGTATGCATTAACATAAACATTTCATGAGACCTAGTGCTTATTGGACTTACACATGCTCAGTTATCACATGTGACATTCAATAAGGATAGGATTTGAGTCAGGCATTCATCATTTGGGCTCACCCAACCTCAGACAGAGAAAGGAATGAATCACTGGTTTTCTTTTTTCTATTCTGGAAGCATTTTGATCAGAATGATTGTATTCCTCTGTGTGTATGTGTTTATTGTGTGGTGTGTTTATTTTTAAATTGTGATATATGTAAGTACATTATTGTGCTTATTAATTGTGCTAATTTAATGCATATTAATATCAAGTTATGTTTTATAATTAATATAATTTTAAGTGGCTGGAAGGATATTAGCACATAAATATTTACATATTAACATATCCATGCAATCCACTACACAGACAGAAGTCAAACATCAGAAAGATCTCTTATTCTCTGCCTCATCATCATCAGTATCTTCCTCCAGAGACAATCAGTATTCTTCATACCTACCACCACTGACTTATCTGTTCTTGAGCTTAATATAAATTGCATTTAATTATTCATTAAGTACTGTGAATCACAATCACAAAGAAATGTTACTTAAATCACATGGTAGTGGGAGTTATAAAACACACAGATAACAGCAAGAATTGAAAATGATGTGGAAAAGATAGAACTTTTGTACATTTATTAGTGGAAAGATAAGAGGGCATAGTTTTTGGAAAAGAGGTTGATAGTTCTTCTGTGTAATTCTAAACCTCATGTTAGTAATCCCAACGATGGAATTGGTGGGCATTGCAAGACTATATTTGATTGTCTTTTCAATTTGGCTACGCAAAATAAATCACTTTCTGCTTTTCATCATTAGTTATTTCTTTCCTTTTTATTTATTTTTCAATTTTTGAAAGATTTTTTTATTTGTGTGTGTGTGTGTGTGTGTATGTGTGCACAAGTGTGTTATGCAGGTGTTGTGGAGGACAGAAGTCACTGGATCCCTATGGAGCTGAGTTACAGGCAGTTGTGAGATGCCTGGTAAAAGTGCTGGGAAGAAAACCTTGGTTTCTTTGACAATACATGTTCTTAACCAATGAGCCATCTCTTCTAGCCCCTCTCTTCTTTTATAAAAATGTTGTTTCTTCCATGATAAAACCTCCCATTAACAGGATGTTTTGAGAGGTGAAACATTCCATCATGCAGAGAAGTAAACAACTGAATAGCTTCAGGAAATCTCTAAAACTGATGAGATTCATTAGGCTGGCTCCTCCTCAAGGCTGCTGAAGGACACTCTCAGACAAGTGAAGCTGGAAGAAGCAGAGACTAGCTGAACTGCCTGGAAAAAGCTTGGACAAACTAATCCACCTAGAAAGAATAACCTATCACCTGTTGAAAATTGGAGGAAATGAGACAGATTTCATGGGTAATCCCAGTTTGGTATACATCATTATAACAGGAGACTGAGACTAGCAGAATTTCTGCAAAGAGTGGTGAACTTTCAAAACAATTCCCGCTTTTGTCCTGATGCTATGAATTTCACAACCTGTTCCCTCTCAGTGAGGCAGTGTGGTAGGAATTGAAAGGAAGATCCTTCCTAGTAGACATAGGAATGTGTAGAACAACTTTTAGCTTCAGCTCACAAATTACTTTGCTAAGTTTATTTTAGATTCCATCTAATTTTCTATTCTTTTTCTTATCCATTTGGGTTCATATCTACATCATAATCTACTACCTATGTTTTACCAGATCCCTCCCTTGATATTTTTACAAAATATTAAAAAAATATTCCCAGTAAGGTCTGAGTTGACATTGATATCCAGACCCCTAAAGAACTATCATGTTGTTCTTCTCTTTTCCCTATTCAAATGAGAACCTAAGCTTTGATGAAGGTAAGGTTCCTGAAAGTTCATTGAGTGTGAAAACCCTTTTTGTAGTCATTTTCTCAATTTCTGAGCAATAATCCAAACTCACACACTTAATGATGGAAGCGACCATACTATGCATCCTAGAGCTACAAATTAGAGAAACTGTAGTGGAGAAAGAAAATGTGCTTCTTTGAAACTATCCTTTTCTTCAATCCTACCCCTGAAAGTAATTTTCCCCTATATGGCCATTAAGTATCACCATTAAAGACCTAGAAGATTCAGAGATAATGGGCCTCTCTGATGCACTAAATGTGCTAGTGTGATCCCTGAAGTTTCTAGAAAATGACTATAGTCCTGTGCAGCCTCTGCCAAGTAGGAAATCCAGTGCAGCTCATGAGTTAGGCATGATATCCTTGTCAGAGAAAACCAGTGCAGTAAGAACATGGGATGTAATCATTTATTTCACAAGCACATTTTAAAAATAACTTTTTAGGCTAATAAAATTTGTCAAAACATAGTAAGCACCAGAGAGGAACAATATTTATTTTCACTTTTGCTGCAGATCATTGAGAGCTCTCATACCATTTCTTAGCACAAAGAGATTTGAAGCATAAAGTTGTTTTACAGACTAATCATACAAAATAATTACTTTGATTATTATAACATCTCTGTGACACAGATAGCAAGAAATTGCCTGAGTACAGGTTTTAGTCTATTTGTACTGCTGGAATAAAACACATAAAAACAAATTAACTTATAAAGAACAGAAATTAACTTTTTCATAGCTCTATAGACAGAGAAGTTGTAAGATCAAGGCATTTTGTATTTCAGGTGTCTAGTAAGTGTCCCTCCTCTGGTTCCCAAATGGTGCTTGGTTTCAGAATCTTATAAGGCAGAGTATAAAAGGAGACTAACACTATGTCCCTGGTGTTGGGGAATGCCTTGTTCTACCCTGTAAAGGTATCAAGGTTTAGGAGATAGTGGAGCTTTTTATGAGTGGGCATATGGTGAAGTTAATTTCCCAGTCTTTGCATGGTTTGTGTCCTTGGATCTGGTGTACCCAATGGACATGTCATTGCTCCTGATGAGTGACCCATGAAACCCACCCACGCATACCCAGGGTGGGACTTTTCTGGCCCCGTTCTCTGGGACTGGTGAACCTTGCCTGGGAGCTGTGCCAATAAACCCATGGTGTTTGTTTGTGTTTAATTTGGTCTGATCTGGCCTCCTTCCATTGGTGAGCCTTTCACAGATCAATGGTCATTGTTCTGTGTACTGCTCAGGGCACATGGATGGAAAAAGGAGATAGATCAGACAATAAGATATGGCATCAACGGATGTAAGTACCCATAATGCAGGGGTACAAGGCGGCAATTTTTATAATTCTTTTAAAGTCAAAAGCACCTATCATGTAAGGACATGAAAAAAGGAAGAGAAATGGCTATTTATCTCTTTTGTAGTAATTTTTTCTCAGGAAAAGGCATTCCATTTTGGAGTAAACCTCAAGATCCAGAATGATAAGAGAGGTAAACAACAGGATGTCTAAAGGGGAGGTGAAATCTTCCATTCTACAGGAAAGCTCATTAAGCTCAGCAACAACTCAATATCCCCAGGAAGTCCCTGAAATTCACCCTGCCCCTCCCTCCTTAAGCACCGTAAGTCCTGAGGACTGCTGAAAGTCAAGTCGCTCTCAGATCAGGCAAGCTTCCAAGAAGATGCTCAGTCTGAGCTACTTGGAACGAGAGTCTCCAAACCTGTTGAATGGCCTGCAGGTTGAGCAGTCTGCTCTTTCTTGAGATGTCACCCAAGCTGGGGAGGACTTTGTTGAGGAAACTGACTTGTCATTTCAGCTCCTGTGATTCTTGCCCACGTTGCTGTAAGTAACATAAATAAAAACCCCTCTTTCACCAAGTTGAAGGTATATTTACTTTTATCTGTTGTTGGAACATGACCCAGGGTAAATAGAAATTTGCTCTCCTCTTCCCAGGACTATTGTCACATAATAACATCTTAGCCATATTTATTCCATAGATACTTCAGAAATAAAATAATGGCTGCAATGCAAAAAAGTGCTCAAAACAACAGAGATGGGCTCAATTTTATAGGCTTTCTTTTTTATTGATTTTTAATGTGTTTCATACATAATTTTTAATTAGTCTTGAGCACCTTTACACCCACTTCTCCCTAGGCATCCTCAAGTAGCAGCTCCCCCCCCCCGCCCCCAGCTCTAGTCAACCTATCTGGGGTCCCTTTCTTAAATAAGGGCAGACCTTCCTCATTGGACCATCATCAGTTACCAAAATTTGCATGGTTGGGCTCTGCTACCCATTTCTGTAGTTATGTGCAGGTTTTGATTTTGTCCAGCTGCACTTGGATGGGTCTTGTACATGCTAACACCAATGCTGTAGGTTCATATGAAAAGGGTCCCAGGAACTTAAAGAATTCATTTATGTTTGGTCTTGAATCACCTCTCTGGCTCTTACAAGATTTTACCCCTCTTCTGCAATATTTTCTGAGCACTGTGTATTAGTCAGGGTTCTCTAAAGAAACAGAAGCAACAGGACAAATATATAGCTATATACAATTTATTGATTTGCTCACATGACAGAGCTCAAGGAATCCAACTGTAGCTGTACTGCACTGGAGAGGCTGAGAATCCAGGGAACTGCTCAGTCTGCAAGGCTGGATGTCTCAGTAGTCCCAATCTGGTGCTGAAGGCCCGGTGGATTCCAGGAGATCTGCTGGTCTCAGTACACGCTGGGATCCGTAGGGTTGATCACAGCAGCAAGACAAACTCACCAGTGAGAGAGAGGCAAGCCTCAGGAAAAAAGGGACCAGATCTCTCTGGCATGGCCTTTAATACTGCCTGTCAGCAAAAGGTAACACCCACATTTGGGGTGGGCCATCCAGGTTGAGGTAGTCCAATCCAAAGATCCTTTTTCTCTTATTTGTTCCTTAGTCCAGTCAAGTTGACACCCAGGATTAACCATCACAATTCCACCCCTTGTCAACTTGACACCCAATAAATAGCCTCTCCTTATGTTATGCTTAAATGTCAATTGCAAACAATGGCAAGGTCATAATTCCACCTAACATGTTATAAGTGTCTCATGTGCAATAGCAAAGCATTATATCTTAGAGTAGGTGGTAATGTCCTTGAGGAACACTTAGTCCTTCAGTATCTAATAACCTAAATATGACAACACTTAACACTTATCTCAGTTGCACATTCAAAAGGGAACAACACAAGTATCTGCTTAATATATGTATATATATGAACAAGCACATTCTTAACCAAATAGGACAAAAGTTAATATCTATTATAATCCACGTTTCTGCAACTGGTCCCGTGGCCTCAGCTGATATTTATGACTACCTTCTTCTACTACCCATTCTGTATTTCCTCCACCATCAGCAAGCACCTCTGCAGGTCTTGGCTCTTTCCCTGGAGGAGTGACCCATACCTTCATCCCTGAAGGGTCTGGGCCATTTATTGTCCTGTCTGGTTTGGGTTGTTGGAGTTTCCCATTGACCTTAATCATAGGACATGGTAGCACCAGAAGGCGCCCTACAGCATCTCCTGCCTTCCAGACATAATCTTCCTTGCCCCCATTGTGGAGAAAAAGTCCAATTTCCCCATGGTAGTCTGGATCAATCACTCCTCCTACTACTGTTATTCCTTCCTTAGCCTGTTGGCTTAAAGGCAGTAGAAGCCCAAAGTGGCCAGGGGGAAGTCTTAGCTTCCAGTTCAATGGAACGTTTGCTGTATCTCCTGGCAAAAGCACTCCCCCCATTGGAGCCAAAACGTCTAGACCAGCAGAACGCAAGGTCGTGGGTACAGGAAGCAAAAATTTTCCTACTGGGTCACTAGGGGTGATAGTGAGTGGAATCATTCCCACTTCCACCCCTTGGTTCCTGGACCCATGAATTCTGGCTATAGGAGAAACAGTACCATATAGTGGACGCTGATTCAAAGCATATACTGCTTGCTGGAGAACCTTGCCCCAGCCCTCCAGGGTATTGCTACCTAATTGGCGCTGTAACTGTGTCTTCAAGAGGCCATTCCATCGTTCTATCAAGCCAGCTGCTTCTGGGTGGTGGGGAACATGGTAAGACCAGTGGATACCATGACCATGGGCCCACAGTCGCACTTCTTTGGCTGTGAAGTGAGTTCCTTGGTCAGAAGCAATGCTGTGAGGAATACCATGACGGTGGATAAGGCATTCCGTAAGTCCCTGGATGGTAGTTTTGGCAGAAGCATTACGTGCAGGAAAGGCAAATCCATAACCAGAATAAGTATCTATTCCTGTAAGAACAAAACGCTGTCCCCTCCATGATGGAAGTGGTCCAATGTAGTCAACCTGCCACCAGGTTGCTGGCTGGTCACCCCGGGGAATAGCACCATATCGGGGGCTCAATGTTGGTCTCTGCTGTTGGCAAATCTGGCACTCGGCAGCAGCTGTAGCCAGATCAGCCTTAGTGAGTGGGAGTCCATGCTGTTGAGCCCATGCATAACCTCCATCTCTGCCACCATGACCACTTTGTTCATGGGCCCATTGAGCAACAACAGGGATAGCTGGAGAAAGAGGCTGACAATCCACAGAACGAGTCATCCGATCTACTTGATTATTAAACTCATCCTCTGCTGAGATCACCTTTTGATGAGCATTTACATGAGACACAAGTATCTTCACATCCTTTGACCATTCAGAGAGCTCTATCCACATACTTCTTCCCCAAATGTCTTTCTCACCAATTTTCCAGTCATGCTCCTTCCAAGTCCCTGACCATCCAGCCAAACCATTGGCTACAGCCCATGAATCAGTATATAATCGAACCTCTGGCCATTTCTCCTTCCAGGCAAAATGCACAACCATGTGCACTGCCCGAAGTTCTGCCCACTGTGAAGACTTTCCTTCACCAGTGTCCTTTAGGGTTGTTTCAGAAATTGGCTGTAATGCTGCAGCTGTCCACCTCTGGGTGGTGCCTGCATAGCGTGCAGAACCATCAGTAAACCAGGCCCTAGTCTTCTCTTCCTCAGTCAACTGATCATAGGGCAAACCCCATGAAGCCATAGGTGCATGCTTAAGCCCAGGAGACATTGTAACAGGAGTGGGAACCATAGGCATTTGGGCAACTTCTTCATGTAGCTTGCTTGTGCCCTCAGGGCCTGCCCGGGCCCTGTCCCGTATGTACCACTTCCATTTGACAATGGACTGTTGCTGTGCACGTCCTACTTTATGGTCTGGTGGGTCAGATAACACCCAGCTCATGATGGGCAGCTCAGGTCGCATGGTGACTTGGTGGCCCATTGTCAAACGTTCAGTTTCCACTAAGGCCCAATAGCAGGCTAAGAGCTGTCTCTCAAAAGGAGAATAGTTGTTTGCAGATGAAGGTAGAGCCTTGCTCCAAAATCCCAAGGGCCTCCGCTGTGATTCCCCTATGGGAGCCTGCCACAGACTCCAGACAGCATCTCTATCTGCCACTGATACCTCAAGCACCATTGGGTCTGCTGGATCATATGGCCCTAGGGGCAGAGCAGCCTGCACTGCAGCCTGGACCTGTTGAAGAGCCTTTTCCTGTTCCAAGCCCCACTCAAAGTTTGCTGCCTTACGAGTCACCTGATATATGGGTCGTAGTAACACACCCAGATGAGGAATGTGCTGCCTCCAGAATCCAAAAAGACCCACCAGACGTTGTGCTTCTTTCTTGGTGGAGGGAGGGGCCAGGTGCAACAACTTATTCTTTACCTTAGAAGGAATGTCTCTGCATGCTCCACACCACTGAACTCCTAGAAACTTCACCGAGGTAGATGGCCCTTGAATTTTAGTTGGATTTATTTCCCATCCTCTCATGCGCATATGCTTTACCAACAAGTCTAGACTAGCTGCTACCTCCTGTTCACTGGGTCCAATCAACATAACATCATCAATATAGTGGACCAGTGTGATATTTTGTGGAAGAGTCAGGCGATCAAGATCCCTTCTAACTAAGTTATGGCACAACGCTGGAGAGTTAACATACCCCTGAGGTAAGACAGTAAAGGTATACTGTTGGCCTTGCCAGCTGAAAGCAAATTGCTTCTGGTGGTCCTTATGAACCGGTATTGAGAAAAAAGCATTGGCCAGATCAATAGCTGCATACCAGGTACCAGGAGACATATTAATCTGCTCGAGTAAGGACACCACATCTGGTACAGCGGCTGCAATTGGTGTCACTACTTGGTTGAGTTTTCGATAGTCAACTGTCATTCTCCATGATCCATCTGTCTTTTGCACAGGCCAAATTGGAGAGTTAAATGGAGATGTGGTAGGAATCACCACCCCTGCATCTTTCAAATCCTTGATAGTGGCATTAATCTCCGCAATCCCTCCAGGGATACGATACTGTTTTTGGTTCACTATTTTCCCTGGTAGAGGCAACACCAATGGTTTCCATTTGGCCTTTCCAACCATAATAGCCCTCACTCCACAGATCAGGGAACCAATGTGGGGATTCTGCCAATTTCTAATTATATCTATCCCAATTATACATTCTGGGACTGGGGAAATAACTACGGGATGCGTTCTGGGACCCACTGGGCCCACCGTGAGTCGGACTTCAGCCAAAACTCCATTTATCACCTGACCTCCATAGGCCCCTACTTTAACCGGAGGGCCACAATGCTTTTTAGGGTCTCCTGGGATCAGTGTCAACTCAGAACCAGTATCCAATAGGCCTCGAAAAGTCTGATTATTTCCTTTTCCCCAGTGTACAGTTACCCTAGTAAAAGGCCTCAGGTCCCTCTGGGGAAGGACAGGAGGAAGGCAAACAGCATAACTCTTTGGTATTGTGACAAGGTCCTTCCTCACTGGAACCCGGCCACCCCTTCATTCAAGGGGTTCTGGGTCTGTGAACTGTCTCAAGTCTGGAAACCGGTCAACTGGGCGGGATTCGCTACTCCTAAAATCAAATGTTGACTTCCTGTCATTCGTTCTAGAGCTTTTCTGCTTATACAGATCAAATAAAAACTTAGTAGGCTTCTTATGTATTTGGTTCCTGGGAACACCATGATTAATTAGCCAGTTCCAAAGATCATTTCGGGTCATGCCATTATAGGTATTGTTTTGCCTTTGCCACCCATTATGATAATTACTGTAACTACGCTCATCTGGCCTTCTGCGATTCAGTGCTGCCACCTGACGCCTACCCTGAGGTCCTGTTAGACCTACTACGTGTACATTTAATTTATGCAAACGAGCCACAACTTCTCTAACTGTAAGATCTGGCATAAGAAATAGAGCAAAAACAAAGCTCTTCAAATGTTCTGGTGTCTCTCTCAGTACTTTCCATCTTATAAATTCAGTGAGTGGCATGTCCTCTGGGTCCTCATATTGTGGAGAATGTGGTTTTACACTTCGAATCCACTCGAGCATGCCCATCTGCCTGACCCTCACAATCCCTTCATCAATACTAAGCCAAGGAATATCAGGCATCTCTAACTCGCTGTTAGTAGGCCATGTTTTAATAAATACATCAGCCAACCATTCAAATAAACTTTTAACACCTTTTTTAACTGCTCGAGCTTCCATGTTAAACCTAGAATCTCTACTCAGTGGGCTCATATCGATAAACTCAGTATGATCCAATTTTATATTCCTTCCACCATTATCCCACACCCTTAAAATCCATTCCCACACATATTCCTTAGGCTTCTGCCGGAATGAATCAGCAAACTCATTAATTTCTTTAGTAGTATATCGCACCTCCTCGTGGACCACACTTTCTATCTCACCTTGAGGGGCTTGCTTAGACTTCAATCTGGTTATAGGTCTAGAGGCAACAATTGTTGGGCCCTGAGGGACATCAGCTCCCACTGGGAGGGGGGGATTAATTTCCTCAGGCAAGGGTGGGGAGGAGGGATCTGCAGGGTGTGGATTCTCTGCTGAGGGTGGGGAGGTTAATTCCTCAGATAAAGAAAATCCCTCAGAATCCGAGGGTTCAAAATCCTCATCATCATAGTTCTCCCACACATCTCCATCCCAAGTTTCAGGGTTCCACCCTTTCCCCACCAGTGCTCTCACTTTAACTGCTGACACTTTTCGTGGCTGGGAATTAAATTTGCGTTGTAAATCAGCCAACCGTATAATAAGGGCTCCAGCTTGATTTTCTGCTGCTTTAGCTCTTTGGCTGCTGGAGAGAAGATTCTCTTCCAGAGCACACTTGGAAACCTTTAAACTGTTGTTTCGAATCCGGAGCTGGTCATTTTTATCACCGAGCTCCATATTTTCGTCTAACAGTTTATCCAGACATGCTAGGAGCAACAAGGCAACATCATTATTTTCCTGATTTTTCTGCAATTTCTCGAACGTTTTATATATAGAGTCGCTAAATTCCTTGCTTCTCACAAGAGGTGAGTTAGGTGAGTCAAATGGATCTATCTTCATAATTACATCAAATAGTCTGCACCAAGGATTATCATTCCTCTTCATGCCACCAGGAGAGCCTTCAGTAACTCTAGGCTTCATTGGGTTGGAGAGCTGGCTCCAGAAACTACCAAGCCCACTAAAGAAATTCATCCTTTCAATTCTGTTTCTCTAGAACCACTCCTGGTACCAAAATCTGTATTAGTCAGGGTTCTCTAAAGAAACAGAAGCAACAGGATGAATATATAGCTGTATACAATTTGCTGATTTGCTCACATGACAGAGCTCAAGGAGTCAGTCCAACAGTAGATGTGCCGCATTGGAGAGGCTGAGAATCCAGGGAACTGCTCAGTCCACAAGGCTGGATGTCTCAGTAGTCCCAATCTGGTGCTGAAGGACCGATGGATTCCAGGAGATCTGCTGTTCTCAGTACACGCTGGGATCCGTAGGGTTGATCACAGCAGCAAGACAAACTCACCAGTGAGAGACAGGCAAGCCTTAGGAAAAAAGGGACCAGATCCCTCTGCCATGGCCTTTAATACTGCCTGCCAGCAGAAGGTAATGCCCACATTTGGGGTGGGCCATCCAGGTTGAGGTAGTCCAATCTGAAGATCATTTTCTCTTATTTGTTCCTTAGTCCAGTCAAGTTGACACCCAGGATTAATCATCATACACTGGGTGGGTGAAACTGAATATAGGTGATCTGTCCATGTAACCATACTCTGTAGACTCCTAATCTTTACCATTTGGCTATTTATACCCCTTTAAGTTCCTGATTTCCATTTGTATTAGGGAGCTTCTTTAATGAGAGTTAAGAGGTAGTTATTGCCTTCTTGTGTTCTATGATGCTTGGAGCTTACATGTAGAGGTTGCATTGTAGAGCTGAAGAATTCACAGACCGTGTCTGTTTGGGTCCAATTGTGGAACTCTGTACTAATCTCATCTGGTGCAGAAGAAGCTTCTTATCTGAGTGGTGTCTGGGAAAATTGTCTGTAAATATAAGAATACCATTTTTGTAGTTGGTAAGTGTTCTAGTTTGTCCTCCATTGCTGTGACAAAACACTCTGACCGACACCAACTTGGGGAGGAAAGGGTTTATTCAGCTTACATCTCCTGAGTCACAGTTCATCACTTAGGGAGCCCAAGGCAGGAACTCAGGCCAGGAACCAAGAGGCAGGAGCTGAAGCACAGGCCATGGAGGAATGCTGTTCACTGGCTTGCTCCCCTGGCTCATACCCAGCCTGCCTTCTTATACGGTACACAACAACCTTCCCAGGCTGGCACTACTCATTGTGGGCTGGGCCCTCCCACATTGCTCAACAATCAGACAATACTCCACAGATGTGGCCACAGGCCAATCCAATGGAGCCAATTCCCCAATTGAGTCTCCCTCAACCCAGGTGTGTCAAGTTGACACTAAAGCTATCCAGTACAATTGACCCCTTGTCAACTTGACCCACAAAACACATTACTATTAAACCACCACCTTTCCAGTTCTTATCCCCAAAGTCTGATGTTAACATTAATCACAACCTAAGACAGTACAACCTTAAAAGCCCCACAGTCCTTAAAATGTAAAAGTCTCTTAACTGTGGGCTGCTGTAAAATCCAAAACAAGTACTGCCTTATTTCAAAGGGAAGAATCAGGCACTCTCAAACAAAACCCAAGTCCAGCAAAGTAGCTCAAGCCTGGACACCTGGGATTCACTCATGATCTTCTGGGCTCCAAAGGGTCTCAGCAGCTCCCCTTCTCTGTCTCTACCATCTGTGGCACACACAGCTCATCTCACAGGCCCAAGTCACCTCCATCTCACACCTGCTGCTGCTCTTAGTGGTTGTCCCATGGTCCTGGCATCTCCAAAAAGCTGGAGTCGCCACTGAAACTGAGGCAGCACCTTCACCAATGGTCTCTTCTGACCTCTCCTGGTGCAAAGCCTCAGCTTCACTCCATGACCCCTGCAATCCTGGGGTCTTCATGGCAACCGAGGTGCACTTCCAACAATGGTCTTTCCTGACAGCCTCTCACAGTGCCAAGCCTTGGCTGCTCTCTGTGACCCTGTCAAATTTCAACACCAGAACCATATAGGAGACTCTTACACACTACCAAGTCCTGCTTCTGGCTTTGGATGGAGGCTCAAGCCCCTTCTGGATCACAGTTTCTGTATGATGACCCTGGAGAAATTCTTCCCAGAAGATTTCACCACAGTGATGCTGGTCTTTTGNCACAGCCCCAGCTGACCAGAACCCACAGATTACACAGTCCTGATGATCTCTGCTCTCCTTTGAAACTAGAAACTTCACAAGCCAGGCCTCCATCTTCTACAACTCCTTCAGCAAAACTGCTCCAAGCTCCACAGCAACAATCTTTAGGCATTCAATGATCTTCCCAGCCCAAAGTTCCAAACGCCTCCACAATCCTTCCCCAAAACACCAAGGTCAGGTCTGTCACAGCAATACCCCACTCTTCTGGTACCAATTTCTGTTCTAGTTTGTCTTCCATTGCTGTGACAAAACACTCTGACCGACACCAACTTGGGGAGGAAAGGGTTTATTCAGCTTACATCTCCTGGGTCACAGTTCATCACTTAGGGAGCCCAAGGCAGGAACTCAGGGCAGGAACCTGGAGGCAGGAGCTGAAGCACAGGCCATGGAGGAATGCTGTTCACTGGCTTGCTCCCCTGGTTCATGCCCAGCCTGCCTTCTTATACGGTACACAACAACCTGCCCAGAGTGGCACCACTCATTGTGGGATGGGTCCTCCCACACTGCTTGACAATGAGACAATACTCCACAGACATGGCCACAGGCCAATCCAATGGAACCAATTCCCCAATTGAGGCTCCCTCAACCCAGGTGTGTCAAGTTGACACTAAAGCTATCCAGAACGTAAGGTTGTACCTTAGTCTAGGGAAGTATCAAACCTGAGGATTTCTCTAAGATCTATGACTCTTCCAGTTGTGTGTATCTGGCTACGTTTACAATACAGCACATGACTTTCCTCCACTGAGTGGGCTTTAGGTCCAATTAGGTAGCCATTGATTCCCCCAAGATGTAAATGCCACTATTGCCCTGATATATGCTGTTGCTGGTCATTGACGTGGATATTTGGTCTTGAGGCTGATGTTGGATCATTAATTGATGCTCTCTCTTAGTGGCCTATATAGTGCTCTCCACAGCTATGAGAACTAGCTGTCAGGTGAGGTGACTTCCAGGTCAGGTTCAGCTCCATTGCTCAAGATCCAGTCTCCAAAGTATGTCCTGTCATTAGCAATAGGGTCTTACCTTCAGGTTCCGGGAGGCAATCAAGGGCTGTGGCAATAGCCTGTGTAATTTTGTGAGTCTCTTGGACTACCTTGGCCAATTACTTAAAGCAAGGTTTCTCCTGTCTGGTACTGTTTCTTGTTATGCAGCCCTCATCTTTGTATATGGACACATGTGGAGGTATTGTATGTATAATATTTCAATAGACTATTGGACTAATATGATTCTCTGTTGTAAAAATTGTACGTTCCTGCTATTATAAGTGTCAGATGTCCAGAAGACTGTTGGTCTTCTGGAAGCCATGTAAGGTTGATGACTCCATGGCCAAACCTGTGCCTGAGGCTGGTGTTCCCATGGCTGCAAGACTGTTAATCCTGCAGCCAGCATGCAGCCACAAAGCTGATGGCATTGTGGTCAAACCAAGCCAGGAAGTTGCTAACTTCCTCGGCTCCCAAGTGGACAAAACCCTTGGCCAGGAGCTGTTAACCTTAGCAACCACCCAACTTGTCCTGAGCAGCCCCAGGACAGGACAAACTGAAATACTGAAAAGCTAGCTGAAAGATTAACAGTTCCATGATTGATGTGTCTAAGGAAAATATGCGTGCAATAACAACCTGGAGACTTCGGTCAGGTGTTAAAGCTTGTAGGAAATTCTCTTTATTCTTGCAGGGCAATATGCTTATAGAGAGTTGGGACAGACAGCGTGACCTAGCAGCCAATGTCAGACCTTTGCACTCTCACATGTTTTCCCAGCTCTCAGCTTGTGAACAGAAAAGTAGTGATTTGGCTTGTGATCTCAAAACATGCTGGGTGAAGTGTTAGCAAGCACACCCTCAAGCTCAGGCATGCCCACAGTTCTCTCATGTTTTTTATTTCTTCCCCAGCAAGGCATTATTTATCTCTCCTCTCTCCTTTACCAGTCTATCCCTCCCTCCATGTCTTCTCCATGTCTTTTCTATTTAAATATCCTCATTTCTCCCTTGATACTGCCATTCTTCTATGGCCCCACTTCTCTTGGGGTCTTTTTTTCCTTTGATCCCCATCTTTCCTTCTATAACCCTTCCTCTCCTCTTCCATTTAGATACCCTGATTTTATCCATTCGGCCCTTAGTATCACCTGTCACCTACTAGCTTTCTGTCTCTGGTTCCCTCTTTCTCTTTATCTTCCTGGTTTCTTTTCATTTACCTGGTTCCTGAAGTTACACCTTGGAATATACTTACTTAGTAAGATTTGGTGCTAGAATCCACGAATGAGGGATGCTGGAGTGTGTACATAACTAAAGAGCCATTAAGAAGTTACATAAGGGCTGGAGAGATGGCTGTTAAGAGCCCCGATTTCTCTTGCAGAGGACTGGAGTTTGATCCCCAGCACCCACATGGCGGCTGAGAACCATCTTTAACTTCAGTGTCAGGGGAAGTCCGACACCCTCTTCTGACCTACGTGGCATTGCAAAACATAGGTGCACAAACCTGTATGCACATAGTACATTCATACACATACAAAATTAATTAAATATTAAAAAAATTAAAATAAAAATATTTTAAAAAAGAATAGACATAAAACTATAAATCCCTTAAAGTGATCAGCTAGTCCTAAATGGGCTATCTGGCCTTGCTCAACCCTTATAAATCAGTCACTCCCCAGGCAAAGGGGGACTGTGGAGATGATCTATCCTTTCTCCCAGGTACCCATGAGATACAGATGAGCTCTGCCCCAGAAATCAAAGGAACTTTCATACCTTCAAGGGCAACAGGCTTTGTCACCAGCCAGATTCCAGCTGGACCCATAAGGGGATAAAACATTTGCTCCACCCCCACCAAGTTGAAGAGAACTCCTTTTTGCCAGAGGAGCCTCTCTGTTGACATTTCTCATGTGCTTAATAATAGTACCTGTTCCTTTCCCCTGGAGGTCTGGCTCTGGTTTCTATTTTTTATCTCTAAACTTTTCTCTCTCATTTCTCCAAAAATCTAACAAGGAACAACATAAGTCATTTGTCTGAGTCTGTGTTACTTCACTTAGCATAACAGCTTCTAGTTCCATCCATTTACGTGAAAATTTCATGATGTTTTCTTTCTTTACCATTGCATAGAACTCCATTATGTAAATGTACTGTATTTTCATCATCCACTCATCAGTTGAGGGACAGGTAAGTTTCTGCCAGCTTTTTGTTCCTGTGAAAAGAGCAGTAATAAACATGGACATGCAAGTATCTCTGCAATAGGATGAATCCTCTGGGTATACACACAGGAAGGGTATGACTGGGTCAAATGGTAGGTTCATTTTGAGTCTTTTAAGAGTTCTCCACACTGCTTTCCATAAGAGTTGCACAAATTTGCATTCCCAACATCAGTGAATTAGCATTCCCCTTTCCCCACCATCTCTCCAGCATTTGGTATCATTTGTTCTCTTGATCATGGCCAGTCTTGGGGAACGGGGTGAGATGAAATCTAAAAATGGTTTTAATTTGCATTTCCTTAATTACTAATGATGTTGAACACTTTTAAGATGTTTCTTCACCATATTTACTTCCTCTTTTGAGAACTATCTATTCAGATGTTCAGCCCATCTTTTAATTGGGACATTTGTTTTCTTTCTCTTTTGTTTTTTGAATAATTTATACAATATGGATGTTAAACCTCTGTCAGATGTGTCTCTGGTGAGGATTTCCTCCCCTTTTGTTGGTTTTCTCTTCATTTATTTTACTGTTTCTTTTGCTGTACAGAAGCTTTTTTTGTTTAATGTAGATAGATGTAGTCCCACTTATTGATTCTTTTTTTTTTTTTTGGTCTTTTTGAAACAGGGTACCCCTATAGCCGCAGCTGTCCTGGAACTCGCTCTCTCGCTCTGTAGACTAGGCTGGCCTTGAACTCCCAAAGATCCACCTGCCTCTGCCTCTGCCTCCCAAGTGCTAGGATTAAAGGCATGCCCCACCACGCCTGGCTGACACTTATTGATTCTTGACTTTATTTCCTGCACAACTACTGTCTGATTTAGAAAGTCTTTATAAAAGTCTTTCTTACCACAACCAATCTTACAACTATTGACTCTTAATATCCAAATATTAGGAATATGAAAAACATTGAGCCCCTAATGTCAGGTTATACCTTGAGAACAACCAGCCATTTAGCAGTAAATTAATCACCAGATTTGTTCTATCCTGAAAATGCCAATGATTGCTCATGTAGGCGTCAAAAGCTTTTATGGGTAAGAATTTGACTTTTCTCCTAGCTGAGGTTCAGCTAGCCCCTTTATTCACATGTTTATGAAATGCCAATCTATGTGCATGAGATTCAACCTGACATTGTACCCAACCTTAGGACATACTTTACAGATAAGAAAGTCGGGGAGATGTGGAAAAGATGTGACTATCGAGATCCAGGAGATTCTAATGTGCAACCATCTAGTCTAGCTTTGCTATCTCTCCATGAACTGTGACAACAACTGCTGACTGACACCAACTTGGGGAGGAAAGGGTTATAGCTTCAGCTTAACAACTTCTGGGTCACAGTTCACACTCAGGAAGCCAAGGCATGAACTCAGGAGAGACCCTGAGGCAGGAGTTGAAGTCACAGGCCATGGAGTAGTGATGCATCACTGCTTGCTCCCTGGCCATGCCCACCCACCTTCTTATACGGTGTACACAACAACCTGCCCGTGTGGGCAAACACTCATTGTTGGCTGAGGCCCCTCCCAAACTGCTCAACAATCAAGACATTACTCCACGATGTGGCCACAGGGCCAATCCAATGAACCAATTCCCCAACTGAGGCCTTCCTCAACCCAGGTGTGGTCAAGTGCCACCTAAAGCTACCAGCACATTGAGAACCCCGATTTCAACTTGACAGACAAAACACATCACTATAACAAACAACCTTTCCAAGTTCTTATCCCAAAGTATGATGTTACATTAATCACAACCTAAGAACAGTACAAACCTTAAAAGTCCCACAGTCCTTAAAATCTCAAACACTTAAAAGTTCAGTCAAGGGGCTGGAGAGATGGCCTGAGCGGTAAGAGCACTGACTGCTCTTGCAGAGGACACGGGTTCGTCCCCAGCACCCAAAGAGCAGCCAAAAACCGATTGAAACTCCAATTCCAGGAAACTCCAGTTCCAGGGGAATCCGACACTCCTTTCTGATCCTGGCATTGCACAACACAGGGAGTGCCAACAGAAACCCTGCATGGCAGACAGTATCTCATATACATAGAGAAAAAAAAAAATTTATGTCGTTTATTAAAAGTCTCTTAACTGGGGCTGCATGAAAATCCAAAACAAGTAAGTCTTATTTTCAAAGGGAAGAATCCAGGCACTCTCAAACAAAACCTAAAGTCAGCAAGCTAACGCTCAAACGCTCGCGACACCTGGGATCACTCACGATCTTCCTGGGCCCTCCAAGGGTTTTCGGAGCTCACCCATCTATCTGACTCTGCCATCGGTGGCACACACAGCTCATCTCACAGGCCCAGGTCACTCCATCTCAAAACTGCTGCTGCTCTTGTGGTCGTCCCATGGTCCTGGCATCTCCAAAAAGCGCTGGGTCCACTGAAACTGAGGCAGCACCTTACCAATGGTCTCATCTGGCCTCTGCCTACTCCTGGTGCAAAGCCTCAGCTTGCTCTCCATGACCCCTGCAATCCCTGGGGTCTTCACTGCAACCAAGGTGCACTTCCACCAATGGTCCTTCCTGATAGCCTCTCACAGTGCCAAACCTCGGCTGCTCTCTGTGACCCACCTCAAATTTCAACACCAGACCATAAGGAGACTCATACTACAAAGTCCTGCTTCTGGCTTGAGATGGAGGCTCAGGCCCCTTCTGGACACAGCTTTTTTCTGTGTGCGGACCCTGAAAAATTCTTCCCAGAAGATTTCACCACAGTGATGCTGGTCTTGTTACTTACAGCTGATTTTCAGCCCCAGCTAACCAGCATCAATTGTCCCAGTAAAACACAAAGCTTTCACTTCAGGTTCTGGTCTCTTGTTACTAACAGCTGATTCTTCAGCATCAGCTGACAGAACTCACAGATTAAACAGTCCTGATGACCTCTGCTTTCCTTTGAAACTAGAAACTTCACAAGCGAGGCCTCCATCTTCTACAAGTCATTCAGCAAAACTGCTCCAAGCTCCACAGCAACAATCTTTAGGCATTCAATGATCTTCCCAGCCCAAAGTTCCAAATGCCTCCACAATCCTTCCCCAATACACCAAGGTCAGGTCTGTCACAGCAATATCCCACTCTTCTGGTACCAATTTCTGTCCTAGTTTGTCTTCCATTGCTGTGATAAAACACTCTGACTGACACCAACTTGGGGAGGAAAGGGTTTATTCAGCTTACATCTCCTGGGTCACAGTTCATCACTCAGGGAGCCCAAGGCAGGAACTCAGGGCAGGAACCTGGAGGCAGGAGCTGAAACACAGGCCATGGAGGAATGCTGTTCACTGGCTTGCTCCCCTGGCTCATGCCCAGCCTGCCTTCTTATATGGTACACAATAACCTGCCCAGGTTGGTACCACTCACTGTGGGCTGGGCCCTCCCACACTGCTTGACCATCAAGACAACACTCCACAGATGTGGCCACAGGCCAATCCAATGGAGCCAATTCCCCAACTGAGGCTCCCTCAACTCAGGTATGTCAAGTTGACACTAAAGCTATCCAGCACACCATCCAAAGGCAGATGTCTTTATCAAGCACTGGAACTGTCTTCTAAAGGTATGACTGATGTATTGGCTTATAGGAAACACAGAATATAACAGAGAATCAATTTTTAGGGTTCCACATGTTTATCATAGTAAAGAAATCCATTCCATGTCATCCTCAATGGAAAGTAAATGGAAGACAGGTCCAAAATGGAGATGCTCATAACAAGAAAACTGTATTAGTTTCTTACTTATTATTGCTATAACAAATTATGACCACTGTACAAAGGAAGTTTAACCAAAACACACATCTTACTGCTACAGAGTCAGAAGTAGCAAATGGACCTCATCTGTCCTAATCAATGTATCACTGGGGAAGAATTCCTTTTGGAGATGCCTGGGGCAGACTCTGTTTCCTTTCTTTTCCTTACTTCTGCATGTCACTAGAATTTCTTGACTTGTAGATCCATTCCTTTATCTTCAAGGCTAGCCACTTTTGAATGGTTCTTTTTGTATTGCCATTTTAAACTCTCTTCTTTCCTCTCATTTATTTTAGGGATATGTAGGATGAGATTGAGATTATCACAAGTATTACATGGAAAAACCTTAGATTTTGCCTTTTTGCTAGTTATCGTCACATGTCATTGTGTTGAATGACTTCTTTTTACATTTCTACCATTTTTCTACTTGGCTCTCTACTGTAGGAAGCTGTCCCCAATAGATCATGCCAGTGTGCTTCCATTGACTTCTAGTTAGGATCAGCAAGTGGAGAACTATGTCAGTTCAGAAAGGCACAAAAACGAGGTAGGTTTCCCTCAGGTTTTCTCAAACTTTGGTGGATACTGCTCTGTATTCTCACAACCAGAAGTCCAAAGTCCTCTGAAATCAAGTCTGAAAACATTATTTCTTGCTTCTAAGTTCTTGTAACTATTCATAATTCTGTTCTTTTGTGGCTTACAGTTAGCACCAGACCTCACTGAGGGATAAGAGCATTGCATTATCCTTTGTCGCATTCTTCCCTCCCTTAGTCATGTTTTTCAATAGTCTTCTAATAATCCTTGGACTGTGACTGATTAAGTAATAGATTTAAAAGCTTCTTTGCATTATGGAACTCCTAATGAACAGCTTTAGATATTATTTTCCTAGTTGACCTCTGCAGCTCTTAAGACAGATATATTTTTTATTAGTCTCCACTAATAGTGAGAGACTTCAGTATCCCACTGAGCCCATTGGATAGGTCAACTAGACAAAAAATAAATAGAGATACATCCAAATCAAACAAAACAATACACCAAATGGACCTGACAGACATCTACTGAATATTCCACCCAAATGCCAAAGAATATACTTTCTACTTGGCATCCCATGGAACATTCTCCAAAATCAACCACATACTGGGACACAGAAAAAACCTTAACAAATACAACAAAATTGAAATAATTCCATGCATTCTATCAGACCACAGTGCAATAAAGCTTAATATCAACAACAGAAAGAGCCATACTAGCTACAAAAACTCATGGATACTATACAATATGCTCCTAAATAACAAATGGGTCAAAGGAGAAATAATGAAAGAAATAAAAATATTATTGGCACTAAACAAAAAGGATGATACAACAAAACAAAACCTATGGGACACTTTAAAAGCAGTCCTAAGAGGGATTAAGAAAACAGAAAGAGCACAAATAAACGACCTAAGACTCCAACTAAAAACACTTGAGAGACAACAAGTGAACCCTAAAACCAACAGACAGGAATAAATGACAAAAATCAGAGTGGAAAACAATGAAATAAAACAAAAAATATAAAAAAAATCAATGGGTCTATGAGCTGATTTGTTGAAAGGATAAACAAGCTAGATAGACTTGTAGCCCACTTAATCAAAAGAAAGAAAGAACAACTCCAAAATTAGAGATGAAAAGGGAAACATCCCAGCAGATAATGAAAAGATCCAGACAATAATACAGGAATATTTTAAAAACCTACACTCTACTAAATTTGAAAACCTAAGAGAAATGGATGAATATCTGAAATCACCAAAGTTTAACCAAGAAGAGATCAATTGACAGCTTAGACAGATCCATAATATATGAGGAAATTGAAACTGTAATAAAAACCTCCCAAATTAAAAAAAAAAAAAAAAGCCCAGGCCCAGATAGATTCATGCCAGTATTCTATAAGACATTTAAAGAGGACTTACAACCATTAATGTTCAAATTATTCAAAAGGATAGAAATAGAGAGAAATCTCCCAAATTACTTCTATGAAGCCAAAAATCACTCTAATACCAAAACCAGGCAAAGATACAGCCAAAAAAGAAAACTATAGACCCACTTCATTAATGAACATAGATGCAAAAATTCTTAACAAAATACTTGCAAACTGAATACAGTTTGCATCAAAAGATCAACCATCCTGACCAGGTTGGATTCATACTAGAGATACAGGGATGGTTCGACGTACATAAATCAGTAAGGGTCATAATGCACATAAGTGGATTGAAAGACAAAAACCGCATGGTCATCTCAATCAACATAAAAAGACCTTTGACAAATTCCAACATGCCTTGATGTTTAAAGTCCTAGAGGGACCTGGACTGGAGGGAACATTCCTCAGCATAATTAAAGCCATATACAACAAACCAACAGCCAATGCTATTCTAAATGGGGAAAAATCAACAACATTCCCCTTAACGTCAGGAACCTGGCAAGGCTGGCCCCTATCCCAAATTCTTTTCAATATATTGCTTGAAATGCTCACCAGGGCATTAAGACAAGTAAACGAAATTAAAGAAGTACTAATTGGAAAAGAAGAGGTCAACTTATTCCTTTTTTGCAGATGACATGATAGTTTACCCAAGAGATGCCAGAAACTCCAGCAGAAAACTCCTAGAAATGATTAAAAGTTTCAGTAAAGTAGTGGGATACAAAATCAATCTGGAAAAATCAGTAGGCTTTCTTTATACCAATAGCAAGCAATTGGAGAAGGAATACAAGGAGACCTTCCCATTCATAGTAGCCTCAAAAAAATAAAATATCTAGGAAGAAACCTGAACAATGATACTAAAAATCTCTACAATGAAAATTATAAATCCCTAAAGGAGATTGAAGAAGACACCAGAAGATGGAAAGAACTCCCATGCTCATGGATTAGAAGATTTAATACAGTAAAAATGACCGTCTTGCCCAAAGTAATATAAAGATTCATAGCAATCCCAATTAAAATCCTCATGAGCTTCTTCACAGACCTAGATAAAAAAACATACTAACATTCATATTGAAAACAAAACAAAACAGGATAAGCCATATGCCTTCTGTTTGCTTAGCATATAGAAATCTGGGAACCAAATGGTAATGGTGAAGGTGGGCCCATTTTGAGGAATTCTTTTTTTTTTTTTTTTTTTTTTTTTTTTTGTCTTTTTGAGACAGGGTCTCCCTGTAGTCCCAGCTGTCCTGAAACTCACTCTGTAGACCAGGCTGGCCTTGAACTCACAAAGATCTGCCTGCCTCTGCCTCCTGAGTGCAGGAATTTTTCTTATTAATATAGCCTTGGATATGGAAGTAGAGTGGGGTCCCAGTGCACAATGGAAGATTGTTTACTCAGATTCAAAGTTAGTGACAGGTCCAAGTAATTGAAGCTAAGTCTACTATTTCTTTTAGGCTTCTCATGTTCCTAAATCAGCAGGAAGAGAATTTCCCCGGATTCCTGGTCTCCTTACTAAGAAGACATCTGAACAGTGAGCCTATTACTGGAAACCAGGAAGTTCTTTGGAACACTTCCTTGCTCTTGTTACTAGCCTGAATCAATGGAACTCTGGCAAAGCAAGCTATCAAATTCTATGGGAAGAGTTTTGGATTATCACACTGAAGAACTCTGTCCAGCAAGGTCACTGGCAAATGGCAGGGAAAATATGAAGTAATGTGCTGTGGATTAAAGCAGTTTTGATCCTACCTTGCTCTTTCAATGAATAAAGAAATGGAGATTTAGAAATCATAGTTTATACTAACTAACTCTTCTTTTTCATCCACTTTCACATACAAACAATGATTTTGATTAATATTTTAGGTTTCAGATGATCTAGGACTGAATTTAAATGCTGTGGTACCTTCTGTGTATCTTGCAAGGGAGTATACCTGTCACCTTGGCTAGAGATAACAGTGTGAGTTGAAAAACCCAAGTACAAATAGTGCCATATATCTTCTGTATGTCTCTTTAGAATCAATGCCCTTGATCTTCTGGGAAAAGAATCTGTACTGACTGAATACTTTAGCAGACTGTTCTGTTTTCTGACATCTAGATAATTTTCAAGAAAAAGACTCTCCAGTTGCTGATAGTGGGAAGGCAAGTAGCTATTTATTATTCTAGTTTTTTCCATAAAGAAGTCCTCAAGTTAAGGTTGTTACACTCTCAACTTTTTAATTAGTTCTTTAATAAACTCTCCTCAGTTGAACTTGATTGAAGACTTGTTTTCTTCTAGTATCCTGACTTACTCACTACTCCTGATATTTTTTGTTTGTATAAGCTTAATTACAAACACATTTATCTATGTTAGCCATATATCTACCATACTAGTTAGTGGGAGTTTATATGGGAAAATATTTTTACTCTTACAAAGCAATCTGCAGCTTAAAAGCTTCACAATTCATTAAGAAACTTGATACATCTTGACTCAAATGAGGTCAGCACTGATACAGGGTACTGTCATTTCAAGATAGGTGAGCTTCCTGTTAGAGGCTTGTGTGGTAATTTATGATCTTGTCTACTAACAGATAATAAATTTAAATAAATTCTCTATATTTCACTGTTCAGATAGTGTTGTTAAAAATCATGTATTTAGCTACAGTGTAGTTACTGTATTCTGTACAATACACTGTTATTTTTGAAAACTAAACATGTTTATAGTTTATACATTTTCAAATAGAAAATGAAAATGAGACCAAATCTCAATTTTAATAATAAACAATATTCTATTTCAACTTAATACATTATTTTTATTGTTTAGCTCCCGAGTTACCAACAGACTCACTGACCTACTTTTCTTGAACTAAAACAACTATCAATACTTATTGATTAAATGAAATGAAGGGTGAAATCAACTTTCAGTATCTCATAGTGGATCTGAGACTTCAGCAATATCATGCAAAACCTAAACTGAATTCCAGGCATAAGAAAATGTGTTCAATCTGAGATTGTTGAAAATCCTTTAATTTTAAAATATTAATTCATTAGTGTGTGTCATATATAGGTGTGTGTGTGTGTGTGTGTGTGTGTGTATGTGTATGTATGTGCTCCTGTTTTGAATAACCCCTGGAGATCAGAGAAAAACTTGCAAGAGTCAGTTCTTTCCTTCCACCAACTAGGTCAAGGGAAATAAACCCAGATTTTCGAGGTTGGCAACAAGTTACATTTCTCCCTGAGCCATCTTCTTGCCTCGTGTTCATAACTGTTCTCTTATTTATTTATTTCAGTTTTCTATCTTTGTTTTTAGCAAGAAGTAATAGTTAAAATAAAAAAAAATATGTGTACCAATGTTTGCCTACACTGTGTTAGTGTGTCATGTGCATGGAGTGATGGAGATCAAAAGATCAAAATCGATTCACTAGAACTGTAGTTACAGATGGTTGTTGGCTACAACGTGGATGCTGGAAAATGAACCTTGGTCCCCTACAAGAGCAGCAAGTCCTTTCAACTGAAAAGCCGGTTCTCCATATTTTTTTTTTTTTCCTGAGACTTTTTTTTAAGCTAAAGGATAATTTTATTAGAGTTTAAAATAAACATTCTCAGGGTAGCAAAGCTCTAAATCTTAGTAGTTTCTTGGAGAAGTATTAAGGAGAAAATGAAGAAAAAGGCCATGCTTTTTAAAGCCACCATGAAGGTCAAACACATGGCAGACTAGCCACCACATGGCAGAGAGGGAAACATCAGAGAAAGTGTAAAGAAATCTCAATGGTTGGGGTGGCCCGAGTGTTAGGGAAAGTTTGCTTAGAGATAGAAAGATGAACAGGAGAGGTTCCACCTTTCTGAAGAATTCAGAAAACAGGCAGATCTATGGAGCTGCCCTTCTGGGCACTAAGCTACTGTGCTGGGTGTGGAGATTCTGAGCAGGAACACCTGACCCTCTCATAAAAACCCTTATCAGTCTGCCTATCTCTTTAGTGTGTCTTAAGATCTACCTGCCTTCCCAAGGGCCCTCCCTTGGTCAAGCAATTGGCCAGGCTCAGCTGGAATGTTGTCTCCACCCAGGCCAAGTATTTTATTTTCTTTATAAGGAGTTTCCTCTTATAGGTCCTTTCTTACTGCTGTAACATTCCCCCTAAGAAGAGGTAACCTTAAAATCATTTAGGAATCAAATGAGAGCCTCCAAATCCTTTTAGCATTTCTGGCCTTTGGTGAAGGGGAGGGTCCAAGAAGACCAAGGATATTTTTGGCTTATAGCTAAGGAAGAAACTGGTTATTTTTATTTTGGGGACTTTTTTACCCCAAAGTGCCTAGTCACTTTCTATTTCCTGTCCTTATCATTTACCCCTCTGAAGAGGTAATCCTAACTGACAATATGGAATTGGGGTGATGACTGATTTGGCTTCTCTTACCTGAATGGGAGCATTGGGTGTGTCAGCTAAGGTGCCCCTCTAATGGGAGTATGTAAAAGACCCCAAGAGTACATAAATGTGAGGAAAGAAGCCTTTCACTGGTTCCAGGAAGATATATGAAGAAGCAAATGTGAGTGTTTAGTTTCACAAGTTCTAAGTAAGCAGAAGAAGCCAGAACACGGTGTATTTTTAAATACCAAAATCAAAGTTGATTAGAATCTCTTGACTGGCCCACAAACACATCCATCTACTGGGCTCTTCCTCATTTTTGCTTTGGCCTCCCAGGCTGGCATCTGGAGTAGTGAACTCAAGATCTGCTTTCTGGCACTTTGGTGCATGTTATATGTCTAAAATTAGTGTGCTATTCCTCCCAAATAACATCTAGAGTGGAGCAAGAGAAGACATTTAAGTATGATTTAATTTTAGGTTAAAACAAGAATGGCTCTTTCTCTCTTGAGTACAGGTAGGTTTCACAGTGTTGAGTTGAACCAATCTCTAAAGTCTTATATCTGGGCAGGATTTTTCTTATCAAAAATAAAATCATTATGGAAAATAATTGTTTAAATGATATCTCAGATAGACTTATGCCTAATGTCTGGTGAGGGCAATCATTTGGACTACTGAAGGAACTTTTTTTCTCCTTTAGCCTTTCCATTACCAGTTGGTTCATCTACATGAGGATAAATTGATGGCTTTGGCGGATCATGTCTTCACTTAGAAGTATTAAGGAAATTTCTTCCTCTATGTTGACACTCCTATTTGTAAATTGGACACTGGTTAGAATCAATCTGATGTGATCCCCATGTCTTCCCCAAACCAGAGAAAAATAACATTTTGAGCTAGACATGGTGGTATACACCTTTAATATCAGCATTTAGGAAGCACAGGCAGTCAGATCTCTATGAGTTCAAGGCCAGCCTGGTCTACATAGTGAATTCCAGGACAGCTGGTGCTACAGGAACACCCTGTCTCAAAAGGACCAAAAAATAAATAAATAAATAAATAAAGCAAAGCTCTAATTTTATAATTTCCAGTTTAAAGATTTAACCTACATGATTGTGAATAAAACAATGAGCAGAATGGTAACTGCCAATTTGTCATCAATTTGTGAATGGGATAATGATGAAAAACATGAGCCAAGTGTGATGGCA
>VZQC01007663.1:0-85613 GCA_009823505.1 Rhizomys pruinosus
AGACAATTTTCCTATATTAATTTTCCAATCCCAGTAGCAATCTTCCTCATGTCTCTCAGGTCTCCTTTAGGGCCTTAATATAAGTTTTTTTTTTTTTTTTTAACTTAATTTTATTGATGCTTTTGCGTATTTCATAACATTTTTTTCTCAATTAAGTTCAGGCATTATTTCCCTTTTCCCTCCCCCCCACCCCACACACAACCACCCAGATCAATAATGCATTATCGACATAGACTGTACTGCATATCTTTCTAGCTCGTTTTTTTTTTTTTTTTTTTTTTTCTTTTTAGCTACTGATAGTGAATCACTGAGTACAAAAGCATCCTTCATGCAAACCTACTGCAGGCTGTGTGTGACCAAAACACCTACAGCCCCACCATCCAGTGGGGTGGTGACAGGTTGTTTGTTCAATCAAGTTGATTCAAATAAGTGTCCCAGACTTAATGCTGTAGTTTCACCATTCCCTTCACCACCAATCGCAGCCCTTACATTTATCATCGCCCCCTCTTCCGCAGGTGTTCCCTAGGCTTAAAAAGGGGCAACAGGTGGATGAGAGGTAAAACGTCCACTCTCTCGGAGGCTGTTGCTGGACTTCTGGTAGTTCTGGCTGTTCTTTTCATGGGGCTGGATAGTTTGTCCAGGAAATAACCGTTTCGATTCCTACTAATGAAAAACAAGCATTGATAATACTGGTATTTTTTACAGACAGGACTGATGGTTATGGTAGCGTAAGCTTGAGCATAGACCACAATGTTTGGATGGTATGTTTAATCCATTGAATTACAATTTGCCCCCCCTGCTTAAATAGACAGGGTCTTACTGTGGCTTATAACATCTAACCTGTAGAGTATAGTAAGCTTGTGGCATCAGCCATGGTTATTCCTCCCCAGGGGAGAGCTAAAGCCATTAGATTTGCGGATTAATACCGGGCACAATGGCTTGCCGCTGCTGCACAGTATTTCCGAGGCAGGTGAAGTGTATCTTGTGCTGAACAGGTGGAGTTCTTGCTTGACTCAGGGAGACCCAGTTTGCTTTATTGGTTTAGTGGCACTTTGGACAAACACTATCTGGCATTCCAGAGGCCATCTGTACTTGTATGTTGTGGTCTCAATACATCCCTCCCATGTTACTGTCCAGGTCTGCGGCAGCAGTGTTCTTATTGCCTCTCCTCCCTTAGCTGTATCCCAACTTAGAGGCAAGGAAGCCCTTACCTTTTGTGGGGCCTTGGATTCCCCTGGCCAACATCCACCTGTTAGTTAGCTAGAACATCCCTATTGCTGATGTCAGAGCTTCCCTGTAGTTAATGATATTTGTGCTATGTACCCTAGGAACTTATAAGATTATTATTAATTTTGGTTCTAAATAAACAGAGATATCCTTCCATGTTCCCATGTCTAGTAGTCATTAAAGAAATGCTAGTTTTATTACCGGTTTTAGAAGAGATCACCTCTACAATCAATTGTCTCCAATTTTACAGTTGGGGAGGACCTCATCCATTGGTCATCATCTTCTCCTTGTTCTATGGGGTGGAAGGCAAGGAAGTCTTACATTCAGAACCTTTGTGGCACCTAGAAGGTAAGTTTTCATTAGGACTCATTAAACTAGTTGTTACATGTAGGATCCACAGAGGGGTTCATCACTTTATGGCAAAGTCTGAGGGCTTTTAGTCCTTTGAATGTTTCAGACGGTGTCCCTTTCCGTGACACTTTTTGGTGCTCCTACCATGCAAACCTGTGGATCTTTCTTTTTCAGCCGTAAAGTGGTGACCTTTTTGGTCCTGTTGGAACCAAACAAATCTTTTCCCATAGTTAAGTTTTAAATTGAATTGCAAGGTTTGATGCAAAAGGGTTTCATGTCTTCTTTCCCCCCACCTTTTTTAGCGTATGAGTCCCAGATAGACAGTTGTATATTTACATGGATATAGGGTGGAGTCACAGGGATAAGATTCATCAAATTCACACCCTGTTGTTTTTGGGTGACTATATTGAAATAACTTGGGAAGCAAACTTATTTTTACGTTAAATCATCTTAAAGAGAGTGCTACAAAAGAAAATGTCCATTCTACCAAAATTAATGTACAGATTCAATGCAATCCCAATTAAAATCCCCATGAGTTTCTTCACAGACCTGGAAAAAATTCCTTAAATTCACATGGAAAAACAAAAAACCCTGACTAGCCAAAGCAGCCCTGAGTGAAAAGTGGGATCACATTTCAAAGGGGGATCACTAAGGAGACTTCAAACTATATTGCAGGGCTATAGTCATAAAAACAATCTGGTACTGGCAAAAAAACAGACCCTTAGACCAATGGACCAACACTGAAGATCTAAATTTGTGCTCATACAATTTCATCCATCTCATATTTGACAAAGGGTCCAAAAAGACTGAATGGAGGAAAGATAGCATCTTTAGCAAATGGTGCTGGCAAACCTGGATCACCATTTAAGAAAAATAAAATTAAACCCCCTACCTCTCACCCTGTACAAACATCAACTCCAAATGGATCAAAGACCTCAACATGAAACTCTGAAGGTGATAGAAGAAAATGTTGGCAGCAACCTGCAAGAAATGTGCATAGGAAAAGACTTTCTAAATCAAACAGCAGCTACACAGGAATTGACTAGTAGGATCTCATTAAACACAAAAGCTTCTGTTTAGCAATCAATGAAGTGAAGAGAAAACCCATAGAGTGGCAGGAAACCTTCACCAGTGATACTTCTGACAGATCATTAACATCCAAAATACATAAACTACTCAAAAAACAAAGAAGAAAGCAAATGACCCACTCAAGAGATGGAATAAGAGCTGAACGTAGACTTCACAAATAAGGAAATAAAGATGGCTGAGAAACATCTTCAAAAATGTTCAACATTGGGGCTGGAGAGATAGCCTAGTGGTTAAGAGCACCGACTGCTCTTGCAGAGGACCCAGGTTCGATCTCCAGCACCCACATGTCGGCTAAGAACCATCTGTAACTCCAATTCCAGGAGAACTCCAGTTCCAGGGGAATCCAAGACCCTCTTCTGACCTCCGAGGCATTGCATGACACGGGTGCACAAACCTACATGCAGACAGTACATTCATACACATACAAAAATAAATAAAAATTTTTTAAAATGTTCAACATTGTAGGACGGTACTATATCATACCTCTGTGAATGTAAAATTTCTTATACCTGCTTTATGATGTGTAGTAGTGACCGTGCTTTATCAGAGCTTTTTTTTTATTGTTTTTGGTCTCTTGGAAACAGGGTCTCCCTATAGCCCCAGCTGGCCTACTGCTCGCTATGTAGACCAGGCTGGCCTTGAACTCACAGAAATCCGCCTGCCTCTGCCTCCCATCGAGGCCACCACTCCCTACTTAAAGACGGTCTTGGCCACTATGTGGATGCTGGGAATCGAACCAGGGTCCTCTGCAAGAGCAGTAGGTGCTCTTAGCTGCTGAGCCATCTCTCCAGCCCCCCAGAGCTGTTTTTAATGATATTACTCACGATATTTTTTTCCAGATGTTGATTGAGAAGCTAATAAAAAAGAAAATGGTGCCAGGTACCACAACAGTAAAAAAAAAAAAAAAAAAAAAAACAGAAGTTCAATATCGTTAATATTAAGGAATGCAAAATCAAAACCCTTTAAGATAGGGTAGGGGTGGGGTGGGGGGAAGGGAAGGTGAATATTCCTGAACTGAATTGGAAAATGTGTATGAAATACACCACAAAGCTCAATAAAAATACAATAAAAATAACATAACCCACTTAAAAAAAAAAAAGATATCACTCTCTCCTATAAGACTGGCTAGATCAAGAAAAATCAAGAAAACAATTGCTGGAGAGGATGTGGGGATAAGGAGAAACCATCCTGCTGGTAACTCATACACCAATATGAAGCAGTGGAGAACCCTTAAAGAACTCAAAATGAGCCTACCCCCTGACCTAGCCAATCTCTCCTGGGTATAAGCCCCAAAGACTCATCGTACAGCAAAAACATGCCATCCACGTTATTCAGCTTCTCTTCACACATAGCAAGAGAGCTGGAACCACCTAAATGCTCCCACAACAGTACAGTGGATGACAAAGGGGGTATATCACACTTGGAGTGCTATTCATGAAAGAAGATGACACATCTAAATTTGCAGGTAAATGGATGACTAGAAGACATGTAGCCCTAAGTGAAGTATCAACGTTCCCAGAAAAAACAGATGACAAATGATACCCTCATCTGTGGATGCTCACCAAATACCTGGTAGTAAAGGCAAAAATTATATATTATAATTATATGTATATAAAATATAATTATATATCTATATATAAAAAATATATATGATAAAGCCGCTGTGATACCTTAATGGGACTTAGAATTGACCTGCATTTATTTTCAGACTTGTCATATTGGTATATGGAGGAAGGGTTTCTGTTGCGTCTTTTAGAGTAATCAAAAATTAAAAGAGAAAAAATTGGAATTCCTAGAACTAGTTTTGGAATTAACATACCAGTTAATTTCAGACATCACAATTTTGTACACATGTTAAGAACTGTTGCTAGTTTTCTTGTCATTGCTGTGAGAAACACTCTAACCATGTCAACTTGTGGAGGAAAGTGTATATTTGGCTCACATCTCTGGGTCACAGTTCATCATTGTCAGGGAGCCTAAGGAGAGAACTCAGGACAGAGAACCTGGAGGTAAAGCTGAGGCACAGGCCATGGGGGAATACTTCTTACTGGCTTGATCCCTGACCCATGCCACCTGCTTCTTATAACTGTACACTACAACCTCCATGGGGTGGCACCCACTCACAGGGGATGGGCCTGTCTCCACACCATGCTCAACAATCAAGGGGACATACGTCCACAGGACCTGGCCGTCTTGTCTACTTTGAGAGCTAGAAGTTCGATTTTTGTAGACGTATATATCATATAATATATTATATAAAAAATATTTTCTAGATATATATTCATAATTAAAATATTATATTATTTTATACTTATATATTATATATCTTCTAATATTCTTAGACATCAGATAAGATATTTTCTCTCGAATTATTAATAGATATTAACAGATATCTATATTTGTCATATATATACTTTATATATCTAATATATTTCTAATATACTGAGTCCATTTAGTGTGCTCCACTTGGGAATGGATAACCAAAGAGCTGGTCATTGGAGAAAAATGATTTCTTTTCTCTTTCATCAGCCATTGACTGCCTGTAGCTCTTTTTCTAGAGGTGGGACCCTGTGAATTTTCTTCTATCACCCTATCCATGTATTCAATATGGAAAGCTGCATTGATTATTCTCTATATTGAACAAGTTGGAAAAGGAGACACAAAAATAATGTATCACACCCAGTGGGAAATAGCTGTTCAAAGATGGCTTAACTTAAATTCAGGAGTCCTAAGCACAGTCTGGGATGTAAGCAGTTCTCTCCACACTCTGTCAACACTTTATTCCCACATACAGACAACTCTGAAAGAGAGAAACTCAAATATTCCAAGCACACTACCTTTGTTGTCGTTATTAAATGCCAAGACTGAATACTCATATGACTTCTACAATCAGGTAGTAATGGTACATTTACAAGCACTTTCTGCATTTAAAAGGCAGTTCAGAACTCTCTGGGGGTTAAATCTTAAATTACTTCACAGTAGATTTTACAAGGCTTCAGACACACAGGCTGTCTGAAGTGAACTTCAATGTGTGTACGCTGTCATTAATCAAACTGACTGACAAAGACATTTGCAATCAGGTTTCTAGAGCAAACTTCAATAGTACTTTGGACTTCAAAATTCCTGTAGTATTTATGACTTGTTAAAAACAATTAATATAATAAAACAATTAGTATATTAACAAAGTCATTTTTTCTTTCCAAGGACATTCAGGGACACGCATTTGGCTCAATAGGCCTAAACAGGTAAGATAGAGTACATAAAATCCAGCAGAGGCCATAAAATGGATGCACATAGGTGAGGGGTATTAGTAGGATCAAAATATACTGTATGAAATTCATAGAAATTCAATTATTTTTTAAATATAAATTGTATTCTTTATTTTAAAAACAAAACAGCCCATGTTCGTGGACTGGAAGATTTAATCTTACTATTATGTCAGCACATCCCATCAAATCAACCTATTTTCTTTTCTTATTGATCTTTTGTGTATTTCAGACATCATTTTTCTATTCAGTTTAGGCATATTCCCTTTTCCCTTTCCCCCACCTCACCCCAGATCATGAATTCTGCCATAACTGTCCTGCATCTTTCTCTCATTTTCTTATGCTTAGGAATTCACATTTTTCTCCATTAATTTTATATTACTCTAAAATATGGATACACACTGTCCACTCATATACAGTAATTACAGCATCTGAAAATAAGTGTTAGGTAGATTCTAGAGCCCATTGAGAGATTTACATTATAACAACATAGTTGCTTTCAGATAAACAGAAATAGAACAATAATGTTGTTCAGCTTGCCTTTCATCTGGGGAGATTTGGTGTTACTATCCACAAATGAAAGAAACCATTCGCTGTTTGTTTATCTAGGACCGTGTTACTTCACTTAGCATAATGGCTTCGAGCTCCATCCATTTACCTGCAAAGTTCATAATGTCATCTTTCTTTACTGCTGAATAGTACTCCATTGTGTAGATGTACCACATTTTTTGCCATCCACTCATCTGTTGAGGGGCATCTGAGTTCTTCTTTAACAGTGAATAAAATGTCGTTGTCTATATTACCATATTTTCTTTATCCATTCTTCTGTTTATAAATCTCGAAGCTGATTCCATATCTTGGCATATACATGTATAGAAGGAATTAAAAGGGAGTTTTCCTACAAGGGGGATGACAATAAAATATACCACAGACTAGCAGATAAAAAGCATACTGCTTGAAATGGGTTACATTTTGGAGTTAAGCATTTGGGTCTCATAGACTACCAAACATTATAGGCTATTTCCATTGTACTTGGTTACCTTCCAGAAATTGATGGTAAAACCCTGTTACTGAAGTCTCTACATATTTCAGTCACAGAAAATGAAGAAACCAAGGTTTTATTGGCCTCATAGCTTTATCTCTTCTGAGTAACTTTCATAGTAGTAGAAAGCCTGTGAATGGTGCCAGAAGAGCAAATTATCAGAATTACCCAGGTTTGTACCCTGAAAGTTCCAATAATGACTGGCCTGTCAAGATATCCCCGCTGGTGCAGTGAATGATATGAATCTAAACAACCACTTTGTAATTGGATTTAAAGCCAGCTGCAAAAGATAGAATTCATGACTGGAGCTGTTACCTGGAACCCAAACCCAAGACTAGGTACATTATATGCTTCAGGGGGGGGGGTCCTTTCTATTGTCATTCTGCTATGTGGACATAGAATTAAACTGATTATTAATGACTTATCATTATACCCATAGTATACTGCATCTCTCTACACTTGGTCTTATCCAAAAGGCTGAGAATCAATATATTGGTACATTTCTCAGTACTCACCAGAGAAGCTTCCTGCAGCAGATGCCAATTAAAACAGAGACCCACAACAGGTCAAAAGTGCATAGAATAAGAAACTTCAGTGCACTCAGTCATAAATAGAAATACTATACTACATCCTCCTTTCCCAAGGCTCAGGGATCATTGAGTAAGCGGGAGGCAAAAGATGTGGTGAATGAATACAATGAACCTGTGTTGTCTGGACCACCACAAGGTATTTGCACATATCAATTCACAGTGGCTGTGACTACACATAAAAGACATAAGAACAAGCCAACTGGTGTCCCATTATGGAGGTAGGAGGTAGAATTGAATTCCCACCTGTAGCTAGAGGACTGTTGGCAGTTGATGGCTGTTTGAATGCAATCCCTGGAATGCTAACCATACTCCTGGTGATAGCCCTACACTTACTTTATTAGATATCAAAATAGCTATAGCAGCTTGTTTTCTGCTTTCCTTCACTCAACAGATTTTCATCCTTTGACTCTCAGACTGTACATGTATTTTGCCAGCAAGGTATGATTGTTTTTTTAGACAGGGTTTCACTTTGTAGGCCTGGCTGGCATGGAACTTGCTATGTTGACCAGAGCAGGCTAGCCTCTGTCTCATAGAGATACACTTGCCTTTGCCTCATGAGGGCTGGAATTAAAGGCATATACCACCACATCTGGTTTGGATCTAGTTTTTTAACCCAGTCAGCTTGTATTTATTTATTACTGATTTAAAGCCATTTCTATTTAAAGTTATTGAGGAGAGGTGGTCACTAAGTCCTCTAATTTTATTGGCTTTCTGGTTGATTGGATTATTATTTGTTCTATTTTCTCTCTGCTCTTATGTTCAAAGTTTTCTGGTTTAATGTGTCAGACATGAGGGATTCCTAGTGCTCCTTTATTCAGCCATTCTTCTTATGAAATTAATTCTTCTCTGTGCTGTTATAATTGAGACAGTCTTTCTTCCTCTTCTGTGTATAATATTCCTTAGAGTATCTTCAGAATTACTTCTTGGGTTGTTAATGCTACCTTCTTTTTTGTCTTGAAATATCCATAATTCTCCATCAACTATAGAAGACAACTTTGCTGAACATAGCAATCATTTTTGGCAGCTATTTACTCTCAGGACCTGAAATATACGATGTTATGCATTTTTCTCTTTTATGGCTGCTGATAAGGCATCTGATGTTATTCTGGTATGTTTATCTTTTTAGATGAGTCAGCCTTTTGTCCTTAGAGTTTTAATAGGTTTCTCTGCTATTATCTGATTTAATGACTGTAACATGACACAGTGAGTATCTTCTCTAGTCATGCTTAATTGGCATTCTAAGAATCACTTGTGGTTGAATGCACATATTTTGTCTCTGGGTTTTGGAAAATTTTCTCCCATAATTCAATTAAATAGGTTATATATGCCTTTATTTTATAATATTAAGATCTGCTGTGCTATGTATGCTTAAGTTTGGTCTGATAATATTTAACAATTATTGGACAGTATGTTAGTGCTCATTTACTTTTTTCATCATTGACAAATAGGATTTCCTCATTCTTGCATTCTGTTATTCTTCTTTCTTGAAAGATTTACTGGTGATAGTTTCCAGTATATTTTCATATATTTCATGAGATTTAAAATTTTCAACATTCTTATTTCATTTGTGTTCAAAAACCTCAATTTTGACTGAGTTATTCTTCCATGTTGCCAACACTTTCTACCATATCCCTGATTTTCTGATCTGTATACAAGTGATTCTTTCAAACACAACAAATTCAGAAACAGCTGACCTATGGGAAACAATATAAATAAAAGACAGTTCATCAGAATATCTGTTTGAAGACACTAAAATTTAAGGTGATAAAATGCACCATTTATGATTTATAAATAGGCCAGACAAATGATGGAAAATATTTGGGAAATTTAGAGCAACAATTCTATTCAGGATGGGAATAAATTAATATGAATGGAAGCATGTATAAAAGTGCATCACCTACTGAACACAAAAATGCTCAATGACAATCCTACTGCTTTATATGATGAAGTTTAATTTCCTCAGCACAATATTCAAGACCTTCTGTCATTTGTTCTAAGTCACCATTTCTAGTCTTACCTCCCGCCCTACTTTATGTAGGCTACAGTTAAACCCAGTATTCTCTAAAGGGTGTTGATAAGATAAGAAGTTGTGTAGGTACAAAAGAAACTGGAACTACAAATAGTTTGTAAGTTTTGATTGAATAAAATTTAAAACAATTATCTTTACTACAAGGCTTTCGAGAGCTTTTAACAAACTTCCTCTTTCAGCCAATCATTCCTGGTCCAAACTTTCTCACTAGACAGGGTGTTTTAGATGGATTTTTTTTCTCATCATCACTATTCACTTGTAAATAATTTTTATGAATAAAAATTAGAAAAGTGCCTTATATTTCATGTCCTAATTAGTTTCCTTTTGCTTAAATGGGGACATAAACCTTCAAAGATCATGAGAAATATTGAGTGAAACCTGAATTTTTAAAATAGTATTTTATTGATTCTTTGAGAATTTTGTACAGTGCATTTTGATCATATCCAGACCCTCTGTCCATTCTCCACTCTGATCCACTTCTTCCCCCTAGTCCTCCTCACTTCAGATCTTCCATTTTCTATGCCTATCAATTCTAATTTGTGCTCCCTAAATGCTTTTAGGTATGAATCCATCTTCTGAAGCCAGGATAGCCTATTCAGTGTCACACTATTAAAGAAAATTGATGCACCCTGACCCAGCAACTATAAATTGCCAATTCTATCTTAGTTAGGGATGGATATTCTTGCCCTCCTCCCCACTCTATGCTGGATTTTTGTCTGACTTATCTTTGTGCAGGGCTTGTGCATCTATTGCAAGCACTGTGGATTCATTCGTGCAACTTACCTGCTATGTTAAAAAACCACAGTTTCCTTATATTCATCCACCACCTCTGTTCTTTTTCATAATATTGTTATTGATGTTTTGTGTATTTCAGACATCATTTTCAGTTCATTTTAGACATATTCCCCTTTCCCTTTCCCCCGCCCCACCCCAGATCATGCATTCTGCCATACATGTCCTGCACCTTTCAGCCTTTTTAAAGTTTTTCTCTGTAAATTTTTATTGTTTGGGGAAGAATTTTTGGGAGGAAATGGTGTGATATAAGGGTCCTATTTAGCATTGACCAAACCACAGTCTTTTACTTTCTACAAACTGACCAGATTTGGATCTCTGTGTTAATATCCAACTTCTTCAATAATATCTGATGTGAGTTAAAAAACATATTAATCTATGAGTATAACAATACATAATTTGTAGTTGGTTTAATACTATGTCCATCTAGCAGAAAAATAATAGAAGGCTCTTCCCTATGTCATTTCTAGTGATAGGATCGTTACCCCAATAAGAGTTTCAGGTATAAGACCCACCTTTAGAAGCAAGCCTAAAATCCATTTAGAAAGTGGTTTATACTCAAAAAACAAAGGTCCAAGAAAATAAATAATAAATAAAATAATAAACAAAAAGACAGGCTAAAGATCCAAATAGAGACTTCTCAACAGAACTTAAGATGGCTCAGAAACACCTTAAAAACTGTTCAACTTCCTTAGAAATCAAGGAAATGCAAATCAAAACCACATTAAGATATCATCTTACACCAGTAAGATTAGCTATGATCAAGAAAACAAATGAAACTAATTGTTGGAGAGGGTGAACACTTATTCATTGCTGGTGAGATTGTAAACTCATGCAGCCCCTATGGAAAGCAGTATGGAGAACACTAAAAAGACTAAAAATCAACCTACCATTTGACCCAATTATGCCACTCCTAGGTATATACACAAAGGATATGTCCTCTAGCAGAGACACGTGCACAGCCATGTTTATTGCTGCTCTTTTCACAATAGCAAAGAGCTGGAAACAACCCAAATGTCCCTCAACTGATGAGCAGATAATGAAGATGCGGTATCTTTATACAATTGAGTTCTATGCAGCAGTGAAAAAGGATGACTTCATGAATTTTGTAGGCAGATGAATGGAACTGGAAGCTGTTATGCTGAGTGAGGTGACACAGTCTCAGAAAAACAAACAACATATGTTATCACTTACTTGTTGTTTCTAATACCAAATCTCTATATGTAAATTAAATTGAGTAACTGGTCAATAAAGATAACATCAAAATAATTGTTATTGCCATAGATATACCTTGAAATATATATCTCTATTTTTTTCACATCTAAGTTTTAAGTCATTGCAAAGATGAGAGCACTTAAGGGATGAACTAACTTCAACAAAAGTTATTGCCACTTCTATCATAGTACACAATGTCCATATTAAAAAATAACTAATGTAATCACAAAGATATAATATTATTTCAGTGTTCTCTTCCTACTAAATGGTTACACTCCTTTGAAACTTGGAACAAGATTTTTGGAATTTTACTCACTGATGAATAAATGTCCACGTATGCTAAGACTGTTAAATCACAATAGGGTTCTTTATCCTCAAGGATAGTAGTCATTTCAATGGAATGATTATTTCTGCTCCAGGGAGCTATTCATTTCAGCATTTTGTTATGTTTTATATGTAAGATATGTGACCACTAAGTAAAACATCTTTGGAGTGAACAGATAGGCTGTTTGCCAAACCCTGTAAAACATATCTGAACATCTGGAAAGTTTTGGTCATCTAGAAACTACCCCAAGACTTGCAAGGACATGTCATAGTTTCTACTTTATATTGATATAGTCAAAATAACTGTTCTATCTATACATGGGTATAAATATTGACTATTTCATAAATTATGATAACTAGGGGCAAATCTCTCAGAACATGATACTAAGTCTCATGACATTAACTAAAAGCCTCCTATATAAGATTAAATTGGGGGCTGAAGAGATGGCTCAGCAGTTAAGAGCACTGGTTGCTCTTGTAGAGGACTGAGGTTTAATTCACAGCACCCATATTGTAGCTAACAATTGTGTGTAACTCCAATTCCAGGGGGATATCCAGCACCCTTTTCTGTCCTCTGCGGGCATTGTATGACACGGGTGCACTTAAACACATGCAGACTCATACACACATAAAATAAAAATAATAAATAAAATATTGTTAAAAAAACTAAATGGATGGCTATCTCCAGAATAGAAAATAGTAACACACTTAAGCTAATTAGGGATACAGAATTGTTGTCAGTTTTCAATCCATTCCTGACTTATACTGAAGCCCCAGTTAAAGCTATTAGATTAAATGGACACAAATATTATCCTTGTTTCCCTGTATTATGCAAGCGATAATAATGACATTTTTCCACATAACAAGATATTTTGGCTCAGGAAAAGCTGTGTTCTACCTCCTTGAACCAGCAGTATACAGTCCAGTGGGAGAGAGTCTGAAATGGTGTGGTAAACCCCTTGAGCTGGGTTCCTGTTTACAGGTTTATGATACATCCCCTGCTTTCTGAAAAATTTTACATCTGGATTTAGGAATATGGAAAACAAGAGAGGTTGCTTTGATTGTAGTGACAATTACAAAAACAGAGAGGGAAGGTATATGCCGCCTCCCTCTAGGATGCAGTTTTGGACTACAGGTAAATAAAAAGCATTGGTAAATAAAGGGTTCAGTACCAGCTCTGGGCTGCCCTACCAGGAGTTGTTGACCAGGGAGGCTTTAAAAGCCCCAAAACAAAGGCCATTTGCCTATAACTTTGGGTGCACATAAGAAATGAGCAGAAAGACCCTATTGCTGAAGATATGGCATGATTAATGCATGAAAAAAGTTATGCTGAGACCGACGCTGCACTGCAAATCAGCAGCTGATCTTCTTGGTGTCAGAGAGCACTATACATACTGCTGGAAAGAAATGGTCTCTGAAGATTTACTACAGACTTCTCGTTGCTACACTTTTACATCCCAAAGAAGATATAGTGCAATAGTGGCAGCCTGATAAATGTACACCCAGAAAGAAAAAAAAATCCCAATTTGACCTATGGCCTGCTCCTTGGTGGGGTATGACACACAGCTGACACTGTAGCTTTGGTGCCTCCTAATGTCAGGAGGCTCTATTGACTACATTAGAAAGCTATTGGTATCCCATTGTCAAAGAGTTATAATGCCCCAACCAAAATACTATCCAAGCATATGTGTCTGTGCCCATAGAGTAACTTGTTATAATCTTTGATATTTATTACTATTTATGCTTTATTACTAGAAATAAAAGGAGACTGCTAAACGACCTACCAGTCCCTTGCAAACAGAACTCGGACAACGACAAGAGTTTGACATGTCACATCAGGAAAAAAACTGGATCTTCTAACTCTCACTCTCTTTCACCCTCCCCTCCAAAGCCCAGGGATTCACATAGAAGAGGTCAGCACGTAAGATTGTAAGGCCCAAGGAGCGGGGTGAAATTGTGAGATCATAGCAAAAAGGGACTGCATTTATTTTTTCTCTTTTTATTCAAGCAACGTGTTTGTGTAAGCACACCTCTTCAACTGGACTTGAGGACCCTGGGCTGTACAAAACCTGAACTCAGATATTAACTAATTGAGTTTATATGGACACTCCTTATGTTTATTGCCTATGGGTACTTACCGGTCAAATAAATAAAAAGTATTTTATAAAATTCACAAAAATCAAGAAGAGAAAGTGGTCTGTTACTCGCATAACATTCCTGCCACTATTGCACAAGTGGACCTAATTTTCCCCCAAGACAGTCATTATTGTAGCTCTCAGTGTTCATAGCTGGATATGGTTGATGATCATCTATCTATTACTATAGTATGCATGGCACCTTCCAGTACCATCAAACCTAAGCAGTAGAGATGAACCCTCGGTATCAGTACCAACTTGATTTCTCCATCTTTGTTCTGTGACTTACATATGTAATATCTTCAGAAATACTGTCTGTCTTCTTCTAAAGGTCTACCAAGAAGTGGCAACAGCAAGTTTGATGGTATATGGGACTTTGCTTATCAACAAATTCAAAAGAGGGAACCCATTCCTAGCATTGGACTTTTATTTGCAGTGCCTGGGAGGGTTATTTAGACTCTGTTATAGGGTAAGATAATTTGAACATTTTTATAAATGTATATGCATATATTTTAATAAGATTTTATAGTAATAGGCTTCATATTGGTTTTTCATAAGGCCTTTATTGTTACCTATTCTTCCCTATGCTTCATCCTCTACATTACCCTCCCATTCTCCACTTAACCCTTCCTATTCCATTACTTGACTCTCCCTCTTTATATTGCTGCATTTTATTTCCCCTACCAGAAGGCCCTGCAGGGTTCCTAACTAGTTTATTGGCCTTTATGGATTTTCCAATAGAAACACACATATCTAAAGATTCAAAGCTCCCATTCACATGTGAAAGACAACATATGATGCTAGTATTTTTTTAAATTTTATTTATTTTGTATGTGTATGAATGTACTCTCTGCATGTAGGTTTGTGCACCCATGTCGTGCAATGCTGCGGAGGTCAGAAGAGGCTGTCGGATTCCCCTGGAACTGGAGTTAAAGACGGTTCTCAGCCTCCATGTGGGTGCTGGGGATTGAAACTGGGTCCTCTGCAAGAGCAGTTGGTGCTCTTAACCGCTAGGCCATCTCTCCAGCCCCAATGATGCTAGTCTTTTGGAGCTGGGGTTAATTCATTCAAGAAGATTTTTCCCAATTCCATCCATTTAACTATGGATTTCACAATTTATTTGTCTTAATATCTGAACAATATTCCACTATGTAAATGAATTATACATTCAATATTCAGTTGATGAACATCTAGAATGTTTCCATTTGCTGGTTATCTTGAATAGAGTAGCAATGAACATGGATGAGCAAGTATCTTGGTTGTATATAGAGTCCTGTGGGCATATGTCAAAGAGTGGAATAACTGGATCAGTAGATAGATATATTTCTATATTTTTGGAGGAACTACCACACTGTTTTCCACAGTGTTTGGCCAGTTTACACTCTCATCAGCAGTGAATATGTATTCTCCTCAAACAGTATATTGGACATCTTCAAATATGAAGTAAGAAATAGTACAGCTAGTTATTCATGCTATCAGAAGATGTTAGGAAGTCTGTATAAATCTTGAGTTTCAAAAATGGTTCACCAGCTTCATTTCTTTGTCTTCTTGCATAGTGGCTACTGGATCAGAAAAGTATGAAGGTCTGGTTCATAGATCATATAATGAACAAATCTCTGCCTATAGAAAAATGCCAAGATTTCTCCACTCAGATTCAGACACTAAATAGTTTTAAGGCACCAGTGTGGCCATTTCTTTGGGAGTGTTAGTTACACTTTTGGTGTAATAAAACACCATTAACAAGCCAATTTATAGAAGGAAGAGTTTATCAGGTTTACATTGCCAGAGGAGTAAAAGTCTATCATGATAGGGAAAGCATGGTAGTAGGTGGGCAGAGCAGAAAGCAGGGCATTCGCATCTTCCAGCAGGCATGGGAATCAGGGAGAAAAACTGGAAATGGGACTTAGCAATCTGCTACTCTAAAAGCCCACCCCTGGTGACATGCTTATTGCAACATGCCCATACCTCTAAAATGTTTCATGACCCTCCCTAAGCAGCATAATCAAATGAGGATCAAGTGTTCAAATACTTGGAGCCAACGTAGTACATTCTCATTCACTCCACCATATTGGGCAACGTGGCATGCTCATACAGATACAACTACTTTATTGTATTATTTGCATGAGTAGTACATTTGGGCAACATGACTACTGTCCATGAGGGTGCTCAGCCACACCTGCCAATCTCCAGACCACCCCCAATGACTTGCAGAAACCTGAAATATTTTCTCTTAATTTTTATTGAGCTTTTGTACATGTCATACAATATTTCTTAATGGAATTTAGACCACTTCCCCCATACCTGCCCCCTGTCACCAGAACTCATTTATTCTGTCATAAATGTTAAGTCCTGTCTTGCATAGTTTTCTCAGTCTGTTTTAACTCTTCCAATGCAGAAGTTTCATCTGATCTTTAAATGAATCTTTTGTTGTTGTTCCATTTAACTTTATATGACTCTGAAATATATATCTATATACTCCACACACATATACCAGGTTTACAAATTCTGAAAATAAACTATAGGTTAATTCCAAAACACATTTAGGGATTCACAGTTTAACAGTAAACACGCAGGCTGAGGGGCAGAGCACCAGTGGTAGGCGACCAGGACCCAGGACCCTTGACTGGGTCAAGGAAAAAATAAAGAAATAAAAGTATTCTTGGAAGTAAATGAAAAATGAAATACAACTCAACAAAATTTATGGTATACTTTAAAAGCAGTATTAAGAGTGAAATTTATAGCCCTAAGAAGTACCTACGTTAAAAAAAAAAAAGCCAGGGCCACACTACTCTGGAGTTGAGTGTCTGCCCAGAATTTTAACTAAATTAAGCCCTCCTTTAAAACTCCACATGGTAAACTGAGTGGTCTCTCCACTGTGACTTTACAACATTTGGAGGTTCCACCAAGATGTAGAGGTGACCATGAGGGGGCTACTCAGCAGAGACCCTCATTAGCCATAATTGGGTGACTAGGGGGAGTACTATGGGAGAAATTCCCCATCTCCAGTCATTCTGAATACGCACTCCCCAGGACAGGCCCATTTATGGAATAGAGCTCTAAAATGGCTAAAACCCCACTCAGGGGGCCTGACCCTCTGGAGCACTGAAAAGAGATGTCTGTGCATGTGTGAGTGATCAATCCCTACATGTGTCTTGTATCTGGTGTATGAGTATGTATGGTCTTGTAGAAAATCCCCCAGGCCTGCTGGGGAATTTTGGGGTCTGACCAAAGGAAAGGGTGTGAGAGGCACAGAGTCAAGACACAGACCCTGGGAATCGGGTGAACACAGACAGAAGGCGAGCTGTCATGGACTCGCTTATTGGAGGCAGGGTTAGGGTTTATGTACTGTTTGCATTCCCGCTCTCCTCTTGTCTCCTTGTGATTGGCCCAGGTCTGCAATGCTGCTTGTATGGTCTTGCCTGCCTAGGGCAGGTTAGGTTGATGAGGGACAAGCTCTGTGCATGCATAATTCTCAGCATACTGGCTACTACATTTCCACCCTTTGTATTTAATTTTGCATGAGGAGTGGTCCAGTGGGAGCTTGGGTGCTATGCCCGAACCTTGTTGACCCCACCTCTGGCATTCTGACACTTGACTGTGTCTATCTTAGGTTGCCCTGTTTTGCAGTCTTACCCATCTTTGACTGGCCAGTCACCAAGAGAAGAGGCCAGGATAGGTACCACAGGGAGGACAGACAAGCTCATTCCCATGAATTGTGGATGGATGAGAACCAGATGCAAATCACCTCATCAGGAGGGGTGCATGCAGAGTCCCTATTGACCATTGCTGAGAGGACTTGTGCTGTTGTTTTGTTGACCTGGCATTGGCTGTGGGCAAAGTGAAACAGACACCTGAAGAGAAAAAGTCAGAGAAGGGCCAGGAGGTACAGAATGCCCCAGGTGACCAATGTAGCAGGATCAAAAATGGACTTTAGCTTAGACCACACCTGTGAAAAAAAGCTAGTATCAAAGGTTATGACCTCAGTTCAGGTATAGTTAAAGGAGATAATTTGAGAACCAAGGGTCAAGGTGTAGTTAAAAAACTGTTACAAACAGGGGACTTTAATAATGTCACCAAGTTCACCATGTAGACGTGTAATACTGAGGACTTGGTAGGGGGTCAGGCAGAATGAGGAAAACCTGGGGTTGCAACTCATCTCTCCTTCTCTATATGTGGCCTTCAAATCCTTGAAGGAAGTTCACAAGAGTGAACCACAATTGGTATCTCAAAGATGGAATGATCTCTGCTATGGTGGTCGTATTGGGTCTTTAGCACCATGATTTTAATTGAATTTACCTACTGCTCAATAAATCTGACAAGTGAGTTAAGGATGTATGAGCCACAAGTCAGTGCAACCAGAAGGATAAGTCCACTGGCAGATCCAGGAAGTCCGATGCTACCCCAATTGCCAAGAGGGATTCAGGGTGCCAAATGCTCTGACTTCTTCCATGCTGAAATGGGGCATAGGAGGTCACAACTGGGGTACCACTGCTCAGTGGATCTATCTAAAAGACCAAAAAAAGTATAGTTACAGAGAGAACAAAATTCTTGACTAGTGCCTGTTAAGGTGAGAGTAGCCAGGTACATTTTCTACGCAGGGAACCAAGAGAGGAACAGAGTGAATTAAAAAAAAAAAAAAACTTAAAAGTCCATTGGAATCTCTCAATGAGGGGTTCCAAAACATCCATTATTCGGCTTCTCCTTTTGTTCATTTGTCCATAGTGTCTGGACTCAGCATCTGCTTCCCAGGAAATTTCAATAGTCACACTGTAAGTTTTCCCTTAGGTAACTGCTTAAACAGAAAGAAGAAACTTTATTATTTAGTGACATCAGATCTCATATGACTTTAAATGACTTAAAATCTAGTGTTTGGAGGCACAATCTCTCAGACTTTAAAGGAAATATAATTATTACTTATGTTTTGGTTATACTTTTCTCTTGGTCCATACAGTTAGCCCAGATTAACCAACTTCTGTTTTTCGGCCAAATTGGTATGGGCATTATGTATGCTGGTTACCCATCCAGAAAGACTAAGTTACACCAGCCTAACATATTTAATTACTGTATAATGTTCTAGATAAAGCTTGGACGAAAGTTCAAGCAACCTTGTATAATACTGACTGGAGGTGGGACTTAATACCATGCGTTAAGCAGGCATAACCCACAAGACTAAATGAAACAATTTCAGGTTTATTTCAAATGTAAAACTGTTTACTGCTATTATTACAAATGGGAACAATCTTTTTCTTTTTCAGACCCTTTATCCTGATTTACAGTTTTCCCAGAAAGACAGGAGTTGTAATACATAGCATAAGACAGGAAATAAACTGATAAGGATTACCAAGCCCACCCAAACTGTCTTCTTCTGGTCTCCGGCTTGTTCAGGAAGATCAAATCTAGCTTTTTGAGTCAAATTATCCGGTTAGGTCAAGAGAAATATCAAAAGCAACTCTTGCAAGAAATATAAAGTACATTTTTCAGTAGCCATAGGTAACCCACCATTTGCCTATGCCCATTTAATCCAAACCTTTAACAGGGAGTCAGGTTCAAGCCAGGAGAGGACTGAAAATTAACAACTCTTCATATTCACAATCCTATTCAGACCACTAGTAAACTAGCTTGAGTGTTTATACCAATTTAACTTAATACAGGAATCTTATCTTTTTACTAAATATTGAAGTGCCATGTGATATGCATATAAAGGTTGGACAAAAACCAAACACTCTTAAACAATCCTTGACTAGATATACATTTTGAGTTTTAAACTAGTTGACTGAACCTTACAAATTTAAGTTTATTTATATAGTGTCCTTTTTACCTATCACAACAAACCTACTCAGACTTTTATCACTTGCATAAACTTTTTCATCATCTTCATATAAATCCTTACTAAAAATATCTTTTTAATTTTTTTCATTTTTTATATCCCTTTTGATACCATAATACATAACATTCATAAACAGATTATCCCTTAATTGTGCAGATTTTACTAAGTAATTAACATTCATTTCCCATGCAATGAGATGGGACAGTTATCTCAAATACAATAGTTTGAAAAATCACAGAAATGCTCAATAAAAATTGAGCTCTTATTTTCAAGCATCTCAGGACTAAACACCCTCTATATCCTCCTAGGCAACCATGTCACTTGCTTTATAGCAGGGATACAAATGGTCAATGAAAAATAGCTTCACACAGCAACTTTTTAAAACTTTCTTTCTGGGCCAAAGAATATGTTTATGAGGATTCAAGCAGTCCTGTCAGGTCTCCAACAGAAGATTGCAAAGGGCCTAAAGTCTGTCCTTCCTTCACAGACACAATGTCAGGCACATAAAATCTGTGATGTAACATTTTACATTTTGGAATATCAAAGAATATTTTAAATACTTTTAAGGCACTTATTTATTAAAACGTTCTCTGCCAAGATTTCACATTAGCTTAAAATTCAATTCAGTCTTTACATGTCTCTGAGGTTGCCACCTCAATGGCACAAAAATACCTTCTCCATCACTCCCTGTGACCAGCTTCCACATGGAAAGCCCCATGGTCAGCCTTTGTTCTTCTGGTGAACCAGCTAGATGTTAATACTGATCTGCTGGGCTGGAGAGATGGCCTAGCGGTTAAGAGCACTGACCGCTCTTGCAGAGGACCTGGGTTCGATCCCCAGTACCCACATGGTGGCCAAGCCATCTGAAACTCCAATTCCAGGAGAACTCCAGTTCCAGGGGAGTCCGACACCCTCTTCTGACCTCCGTGGCATTGCACGTCACGGGTGCACAGACTTGCATGCAGACAATACATTTATAAACATACGGAAATAAAATTAAAAAAAAAAAACTGATCTGCTACAAGGTAACAGCACCTAACTCAAACTCAATGAAAAAGGAGTGAATCTTCTGCAAAGTGCACTTTCTTTTTTTTTTTTAACTGATGCTTTGTGCATTTCATACATCATTTTCCAATTCAGTTCAGGCATATTTCCCTTTCCCTTCCCCCCCACCCCCACACCATCCCAGATCATGCATTCTGCCATAATTGTCCTGCACCTTTCTCTCAGTTTTTTTTTTCATTTTTTAGCTATAAGTGATAATCCATCAGTAGAAGCATCCTTCATATGAAACCAATTTGCAGGCTGTTGTGCCCAAACACCCACAGCCCCACCATCCAGCGGGGGGTGAGGGGTTGTATGTTCAGTCAGGTTGATCAAATGAGTGTCCAGACTACATTGCTGTAGTTTTANGTGTACTGAGACTGGCAGATCTCCTGGAATCCATTCGGGCCTTCAGCACTAGACTGGGACTCCTGAGACATCCAGCCTTGTGGACTGAGCAGTTCCCTGGATTCCCGGCCTCTCCAGTTCGGCGCTACTGTTGAGCTCCATCAAGTGAGCAAATCAATAAATTGTATATAGTTATATATATTCATCCTGTTGCTTCTGTTTCTTTAGAGAACCCTGACTAATACAGATGGGCTGACCGTGAGCTCACAAAGAACTGCCTGCCTCAGCCTCCCAAGGACTGGGATTAAAGGTGTGTGGTGCCACACCCAGTCCAAGAATTCATCCCCAGTCTTAAAGGCTAGTTAATGTTAAATCAGGGATACATCCACCCAGAGAATCTGGCCTTCACAGGTCTCAAAAAAAGCAGATAATTCCAAAGCAAACAAGTTACCTCACACAATCTCTTTTGAAAGCAGACACAAACAAAATTTTAGGCCTTTAAATGCATTTTTAAATATCAATTTTTAAAGTTTGCATGTGCGTATCTAGTCTGGCATGCCAAAATGAATGATTCTTTGCACTTTAAAGGATTGAAACTTGAAGTGGCCACTTTTTTTGACAGAACCAACATGAGACAATTAAAATTACCGATTTACAAACACACATAAAAACTTAGATGCACACTTAGACACATGGAAGAACAGTTACCATAAACACAAGACATAGTCAGACGAAGAAAGGAAATGCTGTGTGCACAGAGCCAATGCCCTGTCAGTCCCAGAACCAAAAATCCAAATCCCTTGCCTGGATTCCAAATTACTGAGGTAAACCCCATGTTTGGATTTTACCAGTGGAGAGTTAAGGCATCTTCTATCTCTGCCCTCAAGGAGCAATACTGCATCCAGTTTCTCGTAATGGAGCTCCCCAGACCAGAAACTTGTGTTTAAATGAAACCAAAATGAAAGCTAAAATAAAAAAGTATTGAGCTTTTTCTTACCCAAAAGACACAGCCAGCCAAATGAGATGTCTCTAGTCCCTCTGGTGGCAGAGAGCTTCCTGGGCCCCAAGGGTATATTTGCATGTGGGCGGCAAATGAGTATCCCTAGCTGGGGCAGCTGAAGGGAATTTTGGGGGATTGGAATGGGGGGGACCTTCCTGGTGAAAGTCAGGGACACAGGGCATGGCCAACTTCCCAGTGTTCTTGTGGCAGGCTGAGTTATTCTCACTCAGAACATCCTCCACCAAGGAGCCCTTAAGCCTTGCAATTATGGAGAGGAGAGGCAATGCAAACGGCTCCCTCCCAAATGAATCCAAGTCCCAGGATTTCATTTTAAGGCCACAGGTCTGGAGGAGTGGGGCAGCCGTCCATGGCTCCCAAATGTGGGGAGGAAATTATCCATGAAGGCAGGACATGGTTAGGGAGGAGAGGGGCCTGTGTGTATGGGGGGTGCTCACCCTAGCGCATGACTGAAAGAGCAAAGAACACAGAGGAGGCCTACTCACCGATCAAGGAAGGGAGTGCCTTGCCAGCACTGGGGGGGGGGGTTTGAAAACACATTGGGCACCAGATGTAGTCAATCCCCCAGTCCTGCTGGGGAATTTTGGGGTCTGACCAAAGGAAAGGGGGTGAGAGGTGCAGAGCCAATACACAGACCCTGGGAGTCGGGTGAACATAGATAGACAGAGGGCGAGCTGTCACAGACTCGTTTATTGGGAGCAGGGTTAAGGGTTATGTACTGTTCACATTCCCACGTGTGATTGGCCCAGGTCTGCAAGACTGCTTGTATGGTCTCACCTGCCTAGGGCAGGTTAGGTTGATGAGGGACAAGCTCTATGCTTACGTAATTCTCAGCATACTGGCTACTACATATAAAAATAAAAAAAAATACATTACATGAATGTGTGAAATTCTCAAAGAATTAATCAAATATCATCTTAAAAAGCAAACTCCTGAGTGTTAATCTCTATCTGTCATTTTCCTTTGATAGGTGAAAGCATGCACATATTTTGACCTCTATACAATATTAGGGCATTGTGATCTGAGATTTTCTATTCATTGTAGTCTTAACCTTGCAAAAAACTTGTAAAAAGGTAATTGGGTACATTCTCATCTCTTTCTGAAATCTAAGCATTTTAGAGATTTCTCTCCCTACACCTAAAATGACTATATTGCACAATCATCATCTCTGCTGATATTCTCACCTATCATGGGAATTCTTCTACAGCTATGCTGAAACATCACATTTAATTGTAATTAGAACATGAGTAATGCTTTATGCTGAACGTGACCTGATTTGGGTTAGTCTCTTGTGAGATCTTCACTCATTATGGGAGTGACCATCAAGATCCTAACCCCAGTGCTCATTACATTATAATCTCATAATAAGAGGAAAGCTGCAAGAAAATACCATATTCTGTTTGACTTCTGAAAATTTGAAAGTAGCAAAGAAGTTTGAAAATGAATTCATCAGTGAATTAGTTCAAGGAAGGAAGGAAGGAAAGAAGGAAAGAAGGAAAGAAGGAAAGAAAGAAAGAAATATCTGAAAAATTAAACTGAAGAGCAGAACTAAAAATGCAACTTCAGTGGAGAACCCAAGCCATGACTCTCTTGGTAATCTTTTTAAAACATTTTTATTGATTCCAAAATTTCATATAATGTACTTTTATCACATTCAGACCCCCTCTACTTCTCCAGCTCCTCCCAACAGACTTCATTTCTCCCATTATTATATGCCCTCTTACGTATTATGTATCATTATGTATTTATTCATTTGCTTATTTTTGTTTTTTAAAAGCTTATCAGTTTTTACCAGTGCCTTCCAAGTGATTCTGGGTGTGGTTCCATGCTCTGCAGTCTAGTCAACCTACCAAGGGTCACACAAGTATTGAAAACCTACTCTCCCTTTCCTAGCATCCATCAGTTGCCAATAGATTCTCAGTGAGGGTTACAGATTCCTCCCAACTTACTGGTCCATACTGAGCTACTCTCTGGCTTGGTTTTGAATAAGTTTTCTATATATTGTCAAAAGTGCTGTAGGTTCATATATTCAACTACCCTGTACTACCTAGATGACACAGTTTCCCTGCATTCATCTACCACCACTGGCTCTTGCAATTTTGAAGTGATTTTTTTTATCAGAAATAGTTTTTCTCTCCCTATATCAGCAGGTAGATCAGGTCCATTTTCTCTCTTTTGTCTTCCACCTTCCATAAGATTCAAAGGAAATGGGATTTATATTCCTGTTCCTTCTCTCCATGCATCCTTTGATTTCATGTGTTAAATCTGATCTCAGTCTTCTCAGTGTACCTCTAGATGGTGCATCTTAAACATTTCTTATCTCATTCTTCCAGAATAAAGTTTTTTTTAAATTAGTACATGGAAAATCTCCACTAAGTGATTACCAGTTTGTAGGTACATTCTCCCAGGAATGGGGAAACTGGCTATCACCAAAGGCCAGACACTCACTTTGACCCTGTTTTTTGCTTTAAAAACATAGGTAGGAGGATCCATTTAGCCAAAGAGTACAAGACTAGCCTAGGCAACTTAGTGAGACCCCCATCTCGAACAAAACCAAAGATTTTACCACCATCCCTTACAGAAGATTCTCAGATTTATCCCAGACATGATAACTACAAACTTTGTGATACTTGAGAAAGACACTTGAAGATAAATTTAACTACAATTATGAGTCTTGGACTTTTTCACTTTGTCAGTTAATGTTATATAAAACGGGAAAATGGTGCATTAATTATGCTCCCAAATGAAGCTAACTAAATTGCAAATGTTTCACTACAAGAATAAGAAGGAAAAGAGGCTACAGGGACTGAGGAGCGTTAGTTATGTATGGGTGGGGAAAAACAGAGGGAAAAAATCACTCAGGAAAAGTTCTTAGTAATTTTAACTGCTCTGTGCTTATAGGAATACATGCAAATGTGAGCTTCTGTCCATACTTTTTCTATTACTCTAACTTACACACTTCCACAGAAGAAAATTAATGCAGTTTGATTATCATGATACCGAGTACCTATTGCTTTTTCTGTGGGTTTGGCCTTAGGAAAGACCTTAATCAAGTACCAAGTCCTTTTTTCTTATTTAGAAAAAGAATGTATTGCAAAGATCAATAATTCTGCAACTTTTAAGTGTACATGAATAAATCTGGGTCACATGTTGGGTACCTTTAGTCCCAGAACTGAGAAGAATAACTGTGAATTCAAGGACACCTTGGTAAACATAGCAGGACTTGATCTCAAAAGAATTACATCAGCCGGGCATGGTGGTGCACGCCTTTAATCCTAGCACTTGGGAGGCAGAGGCAGGTGGATCTCTGTGAGTTCAAGGCCAGCCTGGTCTACAGAGTGAGCTCCAGGCCAGCTGGGACTAAAGGGAGACCCTGTCTCAAAAAATACCAAAAAAAAAAGAATTACATCAATAAGTATCTAAGTAATGACTTATATGACAACTATAATGTAGAACTTGTAGTCATTTGAAAATAAGTAGAAAAGTAATTGACTTTCTTATGCAATATTCTTATTCTTCTAGGATTTATTTCTCATGAGGTCTCTGTGTCACTTCTCAGAAAGAATCAGACTCCAAGTCCTTTGTAATCTAGACACCTATAAATTGAGGGCATCATCAGGAAATATATGGAAAAAAAGGAATACTAAAACCAATAGTAATTGATTGACTTTGATCTATCCAGTGGTAGGAAATGTTACTGAACCCTAGAAACAAAGGATCTTAAAAATCAAGGAAGTAGGAAGTACTTAGACTCATTCTTGAAATATATGTGAACCAAGGGCTTATAAATAGAGTTTCTGGAAGGGCAATAAGCTTGCTAATACACTGACTCACTTGCCCATGGAAGGTATCACCCACAGTACATTCAATTTCTGAGTCATAGGCTGATGTAGTTGTGACAGATTAGTCTAAGAATCAGAAGATTAGAGGGCTACTTCCAACTATATAATTATGAAACATATAGCCACATATAAGGACTCCTCTCACTATTTATTCTCCCTTATTTTGCCTCCATAACTAGAAAAAAATGAAGTGATAGATTCTGGGGGGAGTAAATATGAAGTAGCATTCTGCTCTAGGGTAAGGATAACACCCTTGAATTTAATAAGCATAGGACAACCATCTGGACCAACTGAGTGGGCCATTTGGGAGCAATCAGAGGAATTAACTAAGAAAAAGGGTGGCACACGCCTTTAATCCTAGCACTCGGGAGGCAGAGGCAGGCGGATCTTTGTGAGTTCAAGGCCAGCCTGGTCTACAGAGTGAGTTCCAGAGCAGCTGGGGCTACAGGGAGACCCTGTCTTGAAAAAAGATACTCAATAAAAAAAAAAAAAAAAAAAAGAAATAAGTACTTGAATTTTTAAGTTTATTTATAATCGATTTTATTGATTTCTTCTATAGTCTCTGTGGATTTATAACCACTTGTTTTTATTAGGAAAATTTCAAGGTATGAAATGTGAGACAAAAAAGAAAGAACACTTCGTGGACATCCAAAAGCTTTGTTCCTGGCAGTGGAATTTATGTTGGTAGAGTTCAAGACGAAGTTAAAGAAATGATATTGGCAAAAAAGAAAGTCTATAGACTTGATGCTTTAAGTCGAGCCGTGTGATTATCAACATAAATCGCTGGGTTTACACACCCTTTAAATTCTCTTGGTGAATATAAAATAATCTCAATATCTATAAATATATACATATAAATATATATATATAATTTTTGATAATTTCATACATGAATGTTGTGTTTTCATTATCTCCATCCTTCCCAGTCCCCCTTCAATAACTTCCATGTCTCTCTCAACTCCCTCCCAGCTTCTTGTCCTCTTTGATTATTATCATTACATATACATACACACATATGTACATATTACATATAAATAGATAGATAGATGACAGATAGATAGATAGATAGATAGATAGATAGATAGATAGATAGACAGACAGATATCACTGAATCCATTTAGTGGCACTTGCATGTATCTATGTTTAGGGCAGCTAACATAGTGTTATTTAGCTTTTCAAGAGCTAGTCCTTGAAAAAAATGATTCTCCCTCTTTTAACATCCATTGATTGCCTGTAGCTCTTCATCTTGAGGTGCGATCCTGCAGCATTCTCTCTGTGACTTCAGGGTTTCAACAGTTTTTCTCATTATACAGATCTCATGAGACTACCATTCTGTGGAGAATTCATTGGTGCAGATTCCCTATTATTCAGAGTGTTCACAGTGTATTATGTTCCTTGGACTCTTCCATCTTGCGCCTTTTTCTGTGATGTTCCATGAGCCTTAGGTGTAGAGGTTGCATTGTTCATGTGTAACTTAGGACTGACCACCTCATAGTCACTTTTTCTCTGTATTTGACCAGATGTGGAAATTTATAGTTCTATCTGTTGCAAAGAGAAGATTCTTTGATGAGTGATGAAAGGTACACTAGTCTGTAAACATAAAGATACATACATAAAACATAGCAATAAATTAAATTGGTCTTCAGAAGTGATAGAAGTAAATTCTTCACTTGGTTCTGTGATGACTCTAGCCATGTGTGCTTAGCTATTTTAACAGTATCAAGTATGAATTCCCTCCCAATGAGTGGGGCTGAAATGCTATTCAACAAATGTTGACTACTATCAAGATAAAAATGCCACTACTAGCCACGTGTGGTGGCCTGTGCCTTTAATCCTAGCACTCGGGAGGCAGAGGCATGTGGATTTTTGTGAGGTCAAGACCAGCCTGGTCTACAGAGTGAGTTCCAGGCCAGCTGGGGCTACAGGGACACCCTGCCTGAAAAAGACAAAAAAAGATGCCACTACTGCACTGATAGAGATAATTTTTGGGCCTGGCATTATGGTCCATAGGCTTTATAGCTCAGTAGGATTCCTGACAGGCTTTCTCCCTTTATGGTTACCATAGTATCTTCTCATACCACAAGAGCTAGTCTTCAGGGAGGGGGATTCTGTGTCATCTCAAATACTCTAAGTCTTGTATATGAAATATGTCCTGTCTTCAGGAATAGGGCTTTACTTTCATGTTCTCGGAGGGAATGAAGAGCTGTGGCATTTGCCTGTGTTATTTTGGAAGTCTCTTGGTCTATCTTTATCAACAACTCAAAGGGAGGTTTCTCTTGCCTGACAATGTGGATTTTGGTATACAGACTTTAGCACATGAACTCTCATTTATCTTATATGTGTATTTTTCAATAAGCTTATTACATACTTTATTTCCATTTGGCTTTTAATACCACCATAAACATTATTTACCTCTCTTTCCCATCTCAAGTGATTTTAGTGTTAATTCATCATTATCACTACCCTAATGTTATACTTGATGACATTGTTTGTGGTTGTAATTGATAGGGTTTTAAACAAAGGATTAGAGTTTGAGGTGTTAAAATTATTAAATTTAAATTAAAAAAACGTGAACAGAGAATACTTATCTCTTACCTATTATATAAATCAGGTTACATGTCATCCGAAATATATGTGTGGTCCTTTAAATGTTCATTATGCATGTGCTGCATACCACTAGATGTTCTTCCTCCCTGGACCAGGACTCACAGCTCTGTGATGCTGCAAGCCTCAGGACTGTTCTTGGGCCAGCAGGCTAACAGTCCTCAGGCTTAAGCCACAAGCAGGGAGGGGGAAGGAATGGTGGAAAGTAACCTGGAAAGAAAAGAAAGAGATGGACTCGTAGAGACCAGAGACCAGGAGTAATTCCACAAGGGGGAATAAAACTCACTTTAACAGGTTTAGCAGGATATCAGCAGGGGTCCAAGCTTGGAGGCTGCTTGCTGACTCTCTCAAGTGCTTCTGCCAAAAGAATGCCTATGGCTCCCCATTTTTACTTATTAAAAAAAAAACTCAGTTGTCACATACTGTTATTATTTTATCTATTGGGAATACTCTGGAATAGTGCAGCCCAGTGCAGCCCCCACTGGGGATAACAGAACCTGGGTGTGCGTAGTAAGCTGGAAGTGTGACATCTGCTTGGGACATCAAAGGAAAATCCCTCAGGGTCTGGAACTTTGCTGAAGCAGGTGAGACAGGAATACTGCACTATCCCAACCCCACAGAGCTACTAGATAGCCCATGGAAGCTACTTAAATGCCCTCAGAAATTATTAGATAACTCACAGAGGCAACCAGGACAATGTTTTGCAGATTCCTGTCTCAAGTCAGACAAAGTCTCAGTCCCACAACACCTCCTTTGTTTTTGATTGAGATGGAGCAGTGTTATCATTCATTTTTAAGAGAACTTTTAGGGCTGGCTTGATATCGGACTTAGGACATTCTGGGCTTTAACCCCAAACTGGATTTGACAACCAGGAAGCCAGCCACCTAAGGTGGGGATTATTCTTTACAAAAGGGACAATCTAGGTGACCTAGAGGGAATTGGGTTGCAGGTAACACAGCTTTGTCAACAAAAGATAATTTTTTTTCGCTCCCAAATATGTCATCCTTTGATTTCCCTCTGAACACAGAGGCAGCAAAAGGTCACAGGGCAGCTGCCAAGACTCTCAATTCCTCAAGTGCTTTCATACCTATTAATTTAAACACAGAAGCTGGTGCCAGTGCATTGCAAACTGACCATAAAAGATGCAAAGAGATCCACTGAGTATGCAACTTTTCCCTCAAGTAGTGGAAATCTAAAACATGACAAAGCAAAAGTAATACCTTTTCTCCCATCAAGACATACAGGTATGTGAGTGACATTTTTTTTTAATTTTTTAAAAAATTTTATTTATTTATGTGTACGAATGTCCTGTCTGCATGTAGGTTTGTGCACCCGTGTGGTGCAATGCCATGAAGGTCAGAAGAGGGTGTTGGAATCCCCTGGAACTGGAGTTCTCCTGGAATTTGAGTTATGGACAGTTCTAAGCCACCATGTGGGTGCTGGGGATTGAACCTGGGTCCTCTGTAAGAGCAGTCGGCGCTCTTAACTGCTAGGACATCTCTCCAGCCCCAAGTGACATATTCTTTAAGAATAACATTCCTTGTCCTATATGAAGAAATACAGATATCATCCCTATTAACATAGACCATGATTTTACTTGTACCCCCAAAGTCTTAAGTTTGGCCTGTACCCCCAAAGTCTTAAGTTTGGCTGGAGAGATCTGCACATGGAACTATAAAGATGGAATAAAGTCCAATCACAATTGTTCTTTTGGTCTCCTGTAGGTTTTTTTCTTTATCCAGTAGCTCCTAGGCTTTGGGGGAAGGGCAGGTGAGAAGAGGAGCAAACCATTCTTTGTTGTTGAAGATAGCACTTAGGCTGTCTCTGCCTTTTTGCCAGCAGGAGGCTGACGACTCAGATCTGGATTTAGTTTCTCTGCAGGAGTGGGTTTTGGGCCTGGAGGGGAAGCAAAGCAGCTGCAAGTGGCCTCCCACTCTGCCAGAGTCTAAGCTTTCAGGGGGTGCCTTCTGCAATTTACTGACGGAATATGAATGGTAAAAGTATAAGCAATTTTACCAGTAATATAAAAGAATGGTATTTCTAACCACACGTGCTATACCAACAGCATAAACTAGTATAATAAATAAGCATTATTTTAATAAATAATATAATAAAACATTATTTATTATATTAGGTTGTACAGTTGGTATAGCACAGGTCATCAGAAATACCATTCTTTTATATTAATGTGGGTATTTATAGAAAATACCTTGTTTATCATTTTAGTAGATAAATGGATGAAGGCTTATTAAAGTACTTTTAAGAATAAAATATATTAGCCCTTTAATCATTAAGTTTGAAAAACAAAATAATATATCAGTTTAGTACTTGAGGTTTTCCCATGACCTTTTAGCCTTGATAGAATCATTTGGGCCTGATTTTTAGCTTGCTAAAATACAGCTGTAATATTTTTTACTGATAAAATTTGGTGTTGGGAGAAATCCCAGAATCCCAGCCAGTATAGTATCTGGCTTTGATTTATTTAATAGATTTTTTTGAGAAATAGAATATCCCTCCAAGAGATTTTCTCTTAATATTAGGAAGAAGTTAAATGTATTTTGGAGAGCATTACATTAATTTTACCTTATTTTAGGAGAATGTATCATTTTTTTGAAAATTAGAGTACTACATACCCATACAGGAACCAATGTTCTGAGGTTCATTGTTGATGAAGGGGTGAAATACAGTCTTTCAAAGCTAAGTTATCTTGTAGATAAAAAAGGATTGTTACAGATAACACCACAGAAAGAAACTTGATATACTTTAATGTCAAAGGTGTTACCTGGAAATTTAGTATGAATTAGGAGTAAAAGTAATAGTTTTGTAGTTTATATACATATAAACCAATCTTTTATGCTGATAGTATTAGACCAATTTTTAAACAACATAAGTAATTTAGTTTACCCTTATATAATGTGTGAATAGATTTTGATAACAAGTAAAAGTAAGTCAGGAACCTTAATTAAACATACATTGTGATCTTTAATTACCTGATTAGAATTGATCCCCCAAAATTCATTATATAATTATATATAAAATATATATATATATATATAATGTTAACCTTTTGTATTATTCAGGGTTCTCTAAAGAAACAGAAGCAACAGGATAAATATATAGCTATATACAATTTATTGATTTGCTCACATGACAGAGTTCAAGGAGTCCAACAGAAGCTGTGCCCCTCTGGAGAGGCTGAGAATCCAGGGAACTGCTCAGTCCAAAAGGCTGGATGTCTCAGTAGTCCCAATCTGGTGCTGAAGGCCCAATGGATTCCAGGAGATCTGCCAGTCTCAGTACATGCTGGGATCTGTAGGGCTGATCACAGCAGCAAGACAAACTCACCAGTGAGAAAGAGGCAAGCCACAGGAAAAAAAGGGACCAGATCCCTCTGGCATGGCCTTTAATACTGCCTGCCAGCAGAAGGTAACTCCCACATTTGGGGTGGGCCCTCTGGGTTGAGGTAGTCCAATGCAGAGATCCTTTTACTCTTATTTGTTCCTTAGTTCAGTCAAGTTGACACCCAGGATTAACCATCACACCTTTATATATTATAACCCCTAGATATATAACTTTATGGTATAAATTTTAGAGAATGGGGTTTATAGATGCTTATGGGGTGTTGGCAGATCATAACCAGCAGATGACAGTACATACTTAATAAAACTTAGAATTATCACATATGTAAATTAATATTTACCCTGAACAAATCAGTTAATTCCTTAGCTGTTTAAATATACTGGCAGACTTGAGTTAGGGAAAAAAATCAATCTTGGTTTTAGAGTTAGTCTTTACTGAATTTGAACACTAAATTTTGTAAGTAGTAAAATCACAAGTTAACTGAAAAAAAGGTTAATCTTAGTTGTAGAGTTAGCTTTTACTGAATTTAAACAATTCATGTAAGTAGTAAAATTACAACAAGTTCATTTTTTAACCAAAACCTTAAAATGACAGATAGTTGCTAAAGAACATTTTATTAGCTTTAGGCTTTTGTTAGTCCAAGCTGGCTTGAAAATCGCCATACAAAGCTGCCTTGTATTGGTTTCAGGATACTGAAATATGAAATTGTGTTAATTTTAGGTAGAGAAAGACAGACATGAATCAAGATGACTTGATATTTCTGCTCGGTGGTAGGTTACATACCACTTGGTCCAGGAGGCTGTGAATTTTAAAAGGTGAAAACAAATCTAAAATACTCCAAAATTGTCCAGGACCTTTCTAATTAATTGGCTTTAGAATTTTTTAGGATCCTTTTAATTAATTGACTTTGAATGGCCTAGGACGTGTTAATTGATTAACTGTGCACAATTTGTTTAAAGATGTTTTTGCATACCCATGTATTCGATTTAGAAAGTTATTAACGTGCATGCTTGAGATGGAATTTAACAACAGATTTTGAATGGTCATATTATAAAAATATTATCTTGAGATAAAAATTGACATGAAAGGAACAGTACAATCAACTCAATTTTGAGCGAGTATCACAATAAGGTTTAAATGTACATTTTCTTTGTGTATTTTTGGGGCAAGCTGTTTTAGAAAGAATTTGGACCATTCACTCTTGCAACAGGCCTGAAGTATTCTGGGAATTGTAGTCTGCTGGTTTGGAATGGTTGAAAAAGGATAGGAAGTGAACATGTCCGAGACAGGAAATTAACATGGCTGCAACAGGCCCAGAGAATTTGGGGGTTTGTGGTTTTGCACACTCGATCCTGGTGTGGGCTGTCCCATGCTGGTAGCCAAAGCTGCATTTTTCTTTCCCGAGAAATTATTTTTGTTATAATCCTGCTTGGCTTGGCCTAATGGGAGGGGTCCAAGCATTGTCCTGCTGTGGCTGAGAGTGGCAAAAACCTAAAAGATGCAAATACTTCTTTTTGCTGCCTAGCCCCCTATGCCACACGGGTCTAAGATTTTGGATTCCCTAAGTCTGCAGAGGACATCCATGGGGTTAAGAGTTTTGCTCCAAAGGACATGGTTTCTAGCGTGGAAATTTTAACTCCTTGACTCTTGAGGAGTGTCTTTATTTTCTTAGCTTGTGGGTCCTTTTGGTGTGTCTGTTTCCCGTGATAAAGAATGGTAGGAAATGCTAATGAGTAGAGGAATGTTTAGTAGCAAAGCGTTTGCTAGCTTAGCAAGCAGATGAGCCTCTTGTCTGTGGGAACTGAAGTTAGCTAAAAGACAGATCCAAGACTTATCCCCTGCGAAAAGGGTCTCTGGGAGATAGGCTGATAGCCTGGCCTTCTATACTGAGCTGAACCTTCCTTTTGGGGGGGGGTTTACATCCCTACTCTGAACCCCCTGAAATTTTCCCACTCGTGAGGGAAAGGGAGCTGAGAGAGACAGCCTGAGAGCCAAAATACCTTTTTCCTTCTTACTTTCTGTGAAAAGTCAAGCCCCACATCTTGGCACCAGCTGTCATCTGAAGTATACATTTGGTGGTCCTTTAAATGTTCATTATGTGTGTGCCACATTCCACTAGATGTTCTTCCTCCCTGGAATAGGGCTTGCAGCTCTGCAATGGTGCAAGTCTCAGGTCTGTTCCTGGGCCAGCCGGCTAACAGTCCTAATGCTTAAGCAACAAGCAGGGAGGGGGAGGCAACAGTGGAAAGTAACTCAGAGAGAAAAGAAACTGGGAGTAATTCCACAAGGGGGAATAAAACTCGCTTTTGTGTTGTAACTCAGGGTGTTTTATACAGATACTTAAGGGCTGGGACACACAGAATTGGGCTTGGGAGAGGTGGTTGGGACAAGCGGGACTTCAGGCCATTTGCTCCAGATCAATGTTTTGCCCTAAGGCATTAAAGACAGTTAGTGGCACCAGTTTCACAGGTTTAGCAGGAGATCAGCAGGGGTCCAGGCTTGGCGGCTGCTTGCTGACTCTCTTAAGTGGTTCTGCCAAAAGAATGCCTACAGTTATATATGTCAGGGCTCGTGAAAGTGAACAGTGTAAGTTCTGTATCAGAGAGAAATGACTGTTCTTTAAGATTATTGGAGCCAATCAGAAGAAAACAGGAAATGGTAACCAAAGCAATTTCTCTGAGCATGTTAACATTTTCTTTCCATTTTCTTACCCATACCCCACACCTCTAGTTTTCAGATCAATGACAGCTTCTGCCTTCATGTATCTTATCATTCTCCCCTATTTTCTTCTGCCCCTCTTTAGAAGATCACTATGGGACCCTCTTGTGTCTATAGCCATGAGGCACTAATGTCACTCAACCAATGAGTGGATAAAGAAATGTGGTGCATCTACCCAATGGAATTCAATGTGGTGGTAGAGAAAGATGGCATCATGAATTTGCAGGTAAATGGATCGAACTAGAAGCTATTATGCTAAGTGAAGTAACACAGTCCCAGAAACAGAAACGGCCTATTATGTCCCTCATTTGTGGATCCTAGCATCAAATCACTATTTGTAAGGCAAACTGAATAGTTCTTTTTTTCTTTCATTTTTAGTAAATATAATATCTGATGTTTCTTAACAACTTGGTATGTAATTTAGGAATGTAAACTAAAATATTTCTTTACCTGCATACAACTCTACTGTCAAAGTGTGAATCCCTAAACATGCTTTAGAATTAACCTATAGTTTATTTTCAGACATCATAATCTTGGTATGTGTGTGTTATGGGTATATGCATATTTTGGAGTGATACAAATTGGAAAGAAGAAGAACAACAACAAAAGACTGGGTCAAGGAACTGATTAAAACGGTAAATTTCTGCACCAAACAGTAAACTTCTGCATTGAAAAATTTTAAATGAGAAAAAGATGAAAGACATGTATGGTAAAGTTCATGACCTCTGGTGGGGTGGGGGTCAAGGAAGGGGGAATGGGTCTAAATTTGGTTAAGAAATGTTGTATGAAATGCACAAAACTTCAATAAAAATTGGTTTTAAAAAAAATGGGGGCAGATGTCATCACTGCCAACTAGTCATATTTAAGAACTGAAGATGTGCTGGTGAGGATGAGGATGGTGATGATTTGGTTTCTTTTTATTGGCTACATGTTTATATGTGAAACTCAACGTTATTTAGTTCCCATAATAGTAGCAAACCTAAATTCAATGAGGTAATCCTGTTTTTGTTACAGTTCATATATTAGAGCATCTTGATTAGAAGAAGCTCATTAGAATTTTTAAATTCAAATTTTCTTTTTTCTCTCTTTTCTCTCTATTTCTTTTTCTCTTTCTTTTCTCTTTCTCTCCTTCCTTCCCTCTTTCCTTCCTTCCTTACTTCTCCTCTTCCTCCTCCTCCTCCTTCTTCCTCCTCCTCTTCCTCCTCCTCCTCCTCTTCTTCCCCTTCTTCTTCATCTGCTCATTCATTGCAATTGCCAGCACCCATCTCCAATGGCCCAAGCTAACAAGAGTGCATTGTCTCACATTATTGAAATGTCTATTAAGGATTCTGTCTACAGTCTAAAAACAGATTCACAGGGTTAGATGATATAAGAATTAACTTTGCATCTTGGTTTAATGATCTTTGCGTTGGCTTCATTCAAAGTACATTTAACTTATATTTTGTTGGTAATTCCCAGCTGATCTGTCTTTTTTATATTTTCCACATATCTCTAGATTAAGAATAAATTTGGGAAGGTCTCTGATTGGCTAGGCTTTTAAACATGATTTCACACATGATAATCATGTGGTATAAGTGTTTCAATGCATTATTTGATAAGCCTTTTTTATACATCTATGAAATCTGATAAATAAAAGTGGGAGGAGTCACCTCAATACACACACACATATGATTATACATTTACACACACATACACACACACACACACACACATATATATATATATATATATATTTACAGAGTAAGCATATTACTTACAGAGTATTTTTAAAAATAAGAAACTTTAACATTTTAAATCTCCCTACTGAAAAATAAAAGGGGGAGCTGTGGGGATTCCATCTTCCTAGAGCACCTAGGAAGTCAGCTGGCAACCCCCAGCCCTCAGGCCAGAGCCCTGTCCTGCTGATTTCCTGCTTTAGCCAACCAGAGCCAACCCTACGTCAGATGCTGTGAGATCCTGAATTTGGAACCAGATAATCTGTCCCTGGATTATACTATATTCTTAGCAAGCCTTATGGTATTGATTTGTAGAATTGATTTAATGTAATTTTCACTATGATTTCTAGAGGCAGATACATTAGCTTCAAGCTACAGCTAAGAAATTAAAGCCAGATTTAATATCTTTTGGGCCTACCACTACAGAATTTCTAAGTCACTAAGATACAAACTAACCCTATGAACTTTTATGTTTGGTTTTGTATTTCTTTTCCCCAACTATGGACAAAACAGTAGCATATTATGAATTGTTTTGATCGCCATGATTAGACAGCATATGTAGTCTTTTCCTTACGTAATCTTTTACTTTCCTAGTAATTCTTTCTATTTTAAAATATTTTTATTGAGATTTTCATATAATAGACCTTAATCAAATTTAGACCCCCTCTTCCATGTGTGCCCCCATCCCCACCACTGGATTTCTTGCATTCTATCCTATATGTTAATTCATATCTTGTCCAGCATTTGTTCCTAGATGTCCCTTGGTGCAAGTTCATCCACTGGAGACTAGTCAGCCTACTTAATAGTGTCACCTCCTTAAAGAATATCTACTCTCTCTCACCCAGCAGTAATCAGTTGGCATTGCAACAATGGTGACAGCATGCACATGACCCATGCCAACTCAATCAGCATGTGAGTCTTATTTTTAATTATTTTTTTATGTGCATGAGTGTACTGTCTGCATGTAGGTTGGTGCACCTGTGTCATGCAATGCTGCAGAGGTCAGAAGAGGGTGTCGGATTCCCCTGGAACTGAGATTAAAGACAGTTCTTAGCTGTCATGTGGGGGCTGGGAATCAAACCTGCATACTCTGCAAGAGCAGTCGGTGCTCTTAACAGCTGAGCCATCTCTCCAGCTCCAAGGATATGAATCTTTATTATACAGTTTTCCTATTTAGGAACAACCACAATAACTCATTGTTCTAGGAAATCAATCTTGACTTTACCCATTCCCGTTTGTCTCATCAGCTGAGATTTGGGTTGGGAGTGGAAATGAGGTTTCTTCTGCCTGGTGCATTTCTGAGCCCATGCAGGAGTAGCAATGTATATCACCGGATTTCCAAAGGATATCCCATATGTGCACACATATTTCACCTTCTGCCTGATTCCTGTTCCCCAAGAGTCCATTGATTTGAATGAGATCAGTTTTTATTTCTGCATGATTGAGCTGGAGAGGCGTGCTCCACTCACAGTGGCAGGAGGGGAGCAATGGATCTTTGAATCATCTGAATTATCATGACATATTTTGATGAATGTAGATCATTTGTCTTTGAAGCAGACTTGTATTGCCTGTTGTTTTTCTTCTGTAGCATGAATTATGTAAAGGTCATAATCAGTTAGCAATTTTAGATACAGTGTCCTCACTAATCAAATCTAGCAGATGTTGGTAGTACTGACTCCAGAAAAGATATAAACACATAAAAATTTGAAATATATGTGAAATATCTTTGTTTATTATTAAGAGGCATTAATATGATAATGAGAACACCTTTGGGAATAATGCATTATTTTATGGCAGCAATTAACCTAAAACTGAAAAAGACAGGGAATTCTTATATGAAATATGTTTGTGAGAATTTGATAGCTTTGGAACTGAATACCACTGTTGGCTGAAATTTGCAATATTATCTATCAGAATCTTTATTCCAGCATCAGTTCAGCGCATTTGGATATCATAGACAAATTATATTTTACTTATTTTAGTTGTGGATAATTGAACTTATTTAATTCTATATTTCTCTCTACTCAAAAAAGACTATAAATTTTCACAGCAACAATATTTCACCAAGGAAGCCAAGGAAATAGCAGGGTAATTGTGGCATAATTTATTGTTGAAGAATGGGCTACATTCTTATAATTGAAATGGCAGACAATAGAGTTAGAAGAAAATGTCTATATTTCAGGTGGAATACAGGTTGGCTAATCAGTTTTATTATTAAAAATGGAAAAGGTTTAATATATTCAATCTTTATCTAGTAAAAGGTAAAGATTTTAGTGTACCTTAGATGAATATATAAACTAGGAAGGAGAGAAAATGTTCTGCATGATAACATGGCTTTGAGCCTCAGTGGAGAAACAATCTAACCAAAAGGGAGAAATATGGAATCTGCGACTTGATTTTAGTATCTACTTTGAAAGAATAAAAAGTTTTGTGGGGCATAATTTCCTCACTTTGAAAATAAGGGTGTTTAAGTTTACACAAACAGCAAGCACAATGACTAAAAAAAATTTTATGTATTATTTTTATTTTGTGTATATGAGTGTTTTGCTTGAATGTGGAGTGCAATGCCCGTGGAGGTCAGAAGAGAGAGTCTAATCCCCTGAAACTGGAGTTATAGTTGGTTGTTAACTTCCATTCAGGTTCTGGCAATTGATTCCAGGTCCTCTGCAAGAACAGCCAGTGCTCTTAATTGCTGGGCCATGTCTCTAGTCCCTCTCCCAAATCACAGAAACTTTAAGATACACAAATTATGTAGCAACATCATACACTTAATGGTTCTGTGCTGAGTAATTCCTCTTTTATATTTTATTATTTTATCTTTTCACAAAAGAAGAACAATACAAAATGACAATGATTTCTTCAATTTCCTTCTTCAGGGTTTTAAAAAATTTGTTGTAGAGATCTTTGGTGTCCTTGGTTAGGTTTGTTCCTAGGTATTACATTTTTCTTGAGGCCACTGTGAGTGGGAAGGTCTCCTCGTATTCCTTCTTCAGTTGCTTGTTGTTCGTGTAAAGAAAGGCTAATGATTTTTCTAGGTTAATTTTGTAGCTGGACACTTTACTGAAGCTCTTAATCATTTCTAGGAGTTTTCTGGTGGAGTTCTTAGCATCCCTTAAGTAAACAATCATATCATCAGGAAAAGGGGATAGTTTTACTTCCTTTTTTCCAATTAGAAGACATCAGAAGATGGAAAAACCTCCCATGCTCATGGATTGGGAAAATTAATATAGTAAAAATGTCCATTCTACCCAAAATCTTGTACAGATTTAATGCAATCCCAATTAAAATCCCCCAGAGTTTCTTCACAGGCTTGGGAAAAAAAGTCCTCAATTTCATTTGGAAAAACAAAAGATCCTGAATAGCCAAAGCAATCCTGAGTGAAAAGAGGAATACAGGGGGATCTCTATACCAGACTTCAAACTATACTACAGGGCTATAGTCATAAAAACAGCTTGGTACTGGCACAAAAACAGACCTGTTGATCAATGGTACAAAACTGAAGATCCAAACCTGAGCACATAAAATTTCAGCCACCTTATATTTGAGAAGGGGGCCAAGAAGACAAAATGGAATAAAGACAGCATCTTCAGCAAGTGGTGTTGGCAAAATTGGATCACCACTTGTAGCAGAATGAAATTAAACCCCTACCTCTCGCCCTGTACAAGAATCAATTCCAGATGGATCAAAGACCTCAATGTGAAACCCCAAACTCTGAAGGCAATAGAGGAAAAAACTTGGCGGGAGACTACAAGACATAGGCATAGGAAAAGACTTCTTAAATCAGACAGTGGCTGCGCAAGAATTAAGGACAACAATTGACAAATGGGACCTTATTAAACTCAAAAGCTTCTGTTCATCAAAAGAAACAATAAAGGAAGTGAAGAGAAAACCCACAGAGTGGGAGGAAACCTTCACTGCAGATACACCTGACAAAGCATTGATTTTCAGAATATATAAACTACTCAAAAAACAAAGAAGAAAGAAAACAAATGATTCACTCAAAAGATGGATCAAAGAGCTGAACAGAGACTTCACAAGTAAGGAATTAGAGATGGCTGAGAAACATCTTAAAAACTGTTCAACATTGCTAATAATTAAGGAAATGCAAATTAAAACCAGTTTAAGATATCATCTCACTCTGATAAGACTGGCTAGGATCAAGAAAACAAATGAAACCAAGTGCTGGACACGTTGTGGGGAAAGGGGAACACTCACTCATTGCTGGTGGGAATGTAAACTTGTACAGCCACTATGGAAAGCAGTGTGGAGAACCCTTGGAAGACTCAAAATGAGCTTACCACCTGACCCAGTCATACCACTCCTAGGCATATACCCACAAGACTCATATTACCGCAGAGATACCTGCACAACTATATTTATTGCAGCTCTGTTCACAATAGCAAAAAGCTGGAACCAACCCAAATGCCCCTCAACTGACAAGTGGATAGAGAAAATGTGGTACGTCTACACAATGGAGTTCTATGCAGCAGTAAGAAGACAACATCATGAACTTTGGAGGTAAATGGATGGAACTAGAAGATATTATGTTAACTGAAGTAACACAGTCCCAGAAAAACAAACAACAAATAATATCTCTCATCTGTGGATATTATCGCCAATGACAATGACAAAAAAAAAGTGAAAAAAAGGGGGGATTTCCATTTCTTTTCTGGTGAAATAAATAATCAAGAATCAATCTATGGGGCTTGGTATGTAATTCTTCTCTTTTTTCTCCTCTTTTCCCTCTTTTTTTTCTTATTCTTTTGGGGCTAACATGAGGATGTGTACTGACTGGCTGGTCCAGGAAGCCTTGAGTTCTCAGCTGAGGATGAGTCTGGTTAACTGTGTGTGGGAAAGTCTCATCCCTAAACTGCCTAGTTAATTCCTAGCTTCTGTTTAGCTAGCCTCTGAAAAGGGTCACCCCAATCACCAGAAGTGATTCAGGATGCTGACTACCCTGACTTCTTCCATGCTGAAAAGGGACATTGGGTGCAGTAACAGGGGTATCCTCCATTCATAAGATCTATCTGGAAGACCCCCAAGTATAACTATAGAGGTAAAAATATTCCTTGACTAGTGCTCGTGAAAGTGAAATGAAGGCAAGAGTAGTTAGATACAAGAGTAATAGTAGTTAGTGGTTTTAGGCATGGGACCAGGAGCAGTAAAAACAGGGCAAATTCAAATGTCTAACTTAAAATTCCATTAGAATTTCATGACCGGGGATTTCAAAGCACCCATTTATTAGGTTTTTCCCTCTACGCATTTGGTCATGATGTCTGGACTCAGGATCTGCTTCCAAGCATTCTAATAGTCAAGATATGAGTTTCCACTTAGGTTGCTAGAAATAAAGTTGCTATAAACTAGTTGCTAGAAATAAAGAGAAAATTTTATTATTGAGCATTAATTGACAACAATAGTGGACTTTTCCTTTGACCCTACATTAGTAATCAAGGCCAAGATCTAAGGTTTTGTGTCTGTTTAAGACTATTTCATATAACTTTAAGCCTAATGTTTGGAGGCACAATTTTCCAGTTTTAAAAGAAATATATTGTCTATTTACTGTTTGGTTTTACTTTCCATTTCGGTGTTTAAGTCCACATAATTAGTCCAGATTAACCAGACTTTCTTTTCTCAAGATCAGTTGAGGTTCTGTTTGCCAGGGGGCACTCAAGTTTTTGATGGTGAGGTGAGGGGATGGCTGGCTCTGTCTGTCCATTCTTAACCAATTCCATCTACTGAGGATATATAAGGTCAGGCCTTGCAACTTTCCTCTATTTTGACCTTCCTCTTTATAGACTGGACACTGGATGGGGTTCTGTTAGTGGATCTCTAAGACCTCCATGCACAGGAAGCCTGGTGACTCACAATTTCAGCACATTTTAAGAGATACCCTGATCCATCCAGCAGGTCAGTCAACGGGGGTCTGGAAGAGAAGGAGTGAGGGGAAGGGACAAGAGATGCAAGGAATGGAGACAAGACAGGTTCTGATCAAGTCTCGTTTACTGCAGGTTCATACACACAATATAAAGGGTAGGCATAAGAGGAAGTGTTTGCAACAATGTTGCATAAAGGAACAAACATGCTGATACTGATCATTGGGCTTAGTCAACACTAGGGTTCAAGGAACATTCTGTTTACCGAACATTTCATGGTTAAAGTTAAACTGACTTCCCTATGGCTGACAGACTGACCTTGAGAGGGGGCCCAATGGAAAATTACTACTTTCGCTGAGTAGAAGAAGCGAGATACCTGACATGGTCTAGGGACCCCCACAGGTCCCCCTTTTTTATTTTTTCAAAAAATGACCCAAGGGAGTTGTGCCTGTCTTAGGTTCGGACCCACCCAAACGCCCTCCTTAACTGTCACTGGGTAGAAGACCTCTAAGCATCAACCCCCTGTCTTAGCTGGCAGGGCAGGCAAAGCTCAGGGTTGGTGGTCCTATTACCCATCTCTGGCTATCCAACTCTGCTCATGGCGAGGAAGTTGATGGTCTAGAGCACTCAGAGGAAAAATCCTCCATAGCCGATTGTTGATAATAGATCTGCAAAGGCTTCATTTGGATGGCTTCGATTTGAGATCGCACAAATGCCATTAGTTTACTAAATAGTATTGGACCTAGAGAGATTAATAAAATCAGCCCAAGTAGAGGGCCCAAGATAGAAGGTAAAAGAGTCGTCAGCCAAGAAGAAGTACTAAACCAATTGTTGAGCCAGCTCTGTTCCTTTTCCCTTTGCAGCTTTCTATGCTCCAAACATTCTCTTACTTTTTGTAGAGAATCTTTAACCACATCAGAATGATCAGCATAGAAGCAACATTCTTCTTTTAGGGCAGCACACAAACCTCCTTGTTGTAGTAGCAACAAATCTAGGCCCTTACGGTTTTGCAGGACAACCTCAGCTAATGAAGATAGGGACTCTTGCATATGACTTATAGCTTCTTCAAACTGTTTTATGTCAGCATCTATAGACACCCTGAGTGCGTTATACCCTTTTTCTTGTAGTAATAGAGATGAGATTCACTCACCCACCCCTTAGCAGAGGTCTCACATCCCCAGCACACAAACCTCCTTGTTGTAGTAGCAACAAATCTAGGCCCCTATTTTTTTTTTACAGGACAACCTCAGCTAATCAGAATAGTTAGATGAAGGTACCCATTCCTCAGCAGAGGTCTCACATCCCCAAGTAAACACAATAATAATCACTGTGTCCTCCACATCCCCTCCCCCAGCTGTTAACTGCCGGGCAGACATAAAAAACAGTCTTTTTTTAACACTTCTATTGCCAAATTTGTATGGCATCCAGGATGGCCACTCGGGGGGGGGGGCTTGTCCTTAGTAAACTTGCTTGATTCAGGATCCTGGGAGAGCAGGTAACACATATCTACTTTCAGTGAAGGCCACCAAGTACCTTGAGAGTGAATTCCGCTGACTTGGGCCACCATGGATTGAGAGCTGGGTGTGATGATTTGCCTGGTTATATTCCAAGGTTTATGAATGTTGGAGGTCGAGAATACCCAAGGTGTGTAAATGCTGAATAGGAGGTTCATGAATAGGAAATGCAACATCTTGTACTGCCTGTGAACGAAAAGTGTTAGATTTATCTCAGGAATGGGAGTCACTCCTGGATAATTGGTTAGTCTGTCTTATTAACTTTTCAGGCAGCCATCTAGCTGAATCAGCTTCTTTTGAGTAAATACATACTGATCCTCATCCCTAAATAAGGACTGGATCAAGTCCATTCCATTTGTTAGTAAGAAGATCTTTCCACATGACTGAGGCATAATGTTCTTTTGTTGTGGACTTCCAAAATCTTTCTGCAGCCGTGTGTCCATCATGGTCCAAGGTTAAAAAATTTAAAATTAAGAATGAATGATTAAGAATGTTATGTGGGGACCCTTTGGTGGGGTACCATTTCCCTTTTTTTACTTTATCAAGGTAAGATTTGAGTGTTTGATGAGCTCTCTCAACTATACTTTGTCCTCGGGGTTGTAGGGAATGCCTGTTTTTAAATTAATGGCTAATGTTTTACAGAAAAATTTAAAAGGGGCACTAGTATATCCTGGGCTATTGTCAGTTTTGATGGTGATAGGAATGCCCAGGGCAGGGAAGGTCTGTAAGAGATGTATAATGACATTTTTTGTAGCTTCTCCTGGTTGGAGAGTAGCAAAGATGAAGCCACTAAATGTATCAATACAGACATGAACATATTTTAATTTGCCAAATTCAGGATAATGAGTGACATCCATCTGCCATAAGGCATTGGGTACAAGACCTCTGGGGTTCACACCTAGGTGAAAAACAGGCGATGGGTGACACAAGTTGAACAACTTTTAACAAAGTCTCTAGCTTGTTCTTTGGTTATTTTGAATAATAGACAAAGAGTGTGAGCATTAAGATGATGTAGAGAGCAGCAAGGTCAATAGGGGACATGGACTGAGAGATCATGACTAGTCAAGTGGTCAGATCCGCTTTATTATTACCTATGGACAGTGGACCAGGTAACCCTGAATGAGTCCTCAAGTGTCCCAAGTAGAATTTGTGTTGCCTATGGATGATAAGATCTCTACACTGTTCAAAGTGTTGAGCAGTGGTGGAGGTAGGCTTTAGTTGACTGACTGTTTCTAAATAAGGGATGGACAGAGCCAGATAAGCACTGTCAGTGTAGATATTCAGGGGTAGATGAGGGAAGGCCTGAAAGACAGCCAGGAGTGCATAGATTTCTACTATTTGGGCGGATTTTGAAGGAGTATTAAAGGAGACAGTCTTGTCCTGATAAAAGTAAGCACATGTCCTGTTGAGGACCCATCTGTAAATATTAATAGAGTGTTTGGGAGAGGCTCAGGGAGGTAATTTTTGGGAACACAAATTCGTGCCTATTGCAAAATTGTATAAACTTATCAGGGGGATAATTGTTATCCAGACTTCCTGAGAATGAGGCACAAGCTGTAGGCCATTCTTCAGTGGTTTTTAATAGCCAATCTAGTTGAGTTTTAGTGTATGGTTGTATAATATTTTCTGGATCCTTGCCAAAATATTTTCTTTTTTTTTTATTTTTTTTTATTTTGCCAAAATATTTTCTACTAGTTTCTCGGCCAAGCTGGATAAGGTCAGCAACTGAAGTATAGTAAGGATAAATGACCTTTTTGGGGGAGGAGGGCAAATGCACCCACATTATGGGGGCAGACTGCCAGAATACCACAGTGGGAGAGTACAGGGTGTTGAAAATTAGATTAGACAAGGGTTTAGAATAATCAATGCTAGTGACAAATTTTGAATGTATGTCAATAGCTACCTTTTGCAGGGCTAGTTGGCCTTCACTAGTTAGGGCTCTGGGGGACTGAGGATCAGAATCGCCTCTGAGAATGTCAAATAATGGTTTTGGTTCTCCAGTGGTAAGTTTTAAATAAGGTCTTAACCAATTAATGTCTCCCAATAGCTTTTGGAATTCATTGAGCGTTTTAAGGTGGTCTGCTCTAAATGAGGTTTTAGCACTAATTATTTTTTCTGCCATGAATATGGAAGCCAAGATACATATAAGGATCTTGGAGCTGGATCTTATCTGGAGCAATTTGTAGGCCTACTTGGGTTAGGGCCTCTTGCATATCTTTAAAACAGCTGAGAACCTGTTGCTTTTTGGATCCTGCCAATAATATATCACCCATGTAATGTATTAGGTATATATCTGGCCAGGCATCTCTGACCTGTTGGATGGCAACAACCACAAATTTTTGGCATAGGGTGGAACTATTGGCCATGTGTATTAGTCACTTTTCTGTTGCTGTGATAAAACACCATGACCAAAGGAACTTATGAAAGGAAGAGTTTATTTGAGCTTACAATTGACTGTTCCAGGGAATTAGAGTCCATTGTGGCAGGAAGCATGGTGGTTGGAGCTGGAGCAGCAAGCTGAGGGTCACATCTCACAATGAGCACAGGAAGTCAAGAGAAGCGATTGGAGACCACAAGGTTTGTTAAACTCACTAAGCCTGCCCCCAATAACGTACTTCCTCTAGCATGGCCACACCTTCTAAGACCTCCAAGAACAGTGCCACCAACTGGAGACAAATGTCTGAATACTTACAGCCTATGGGGGACACTCATTCAAACCACCACATTCCACTCCCTGGCCCCCATAGGCTCCTGACCATATAAAATGCAAAATGCATTTAGTCCAACCTTAAAAGTCCCCATAATCTTTACCAGTTTCAATGCCATTCAAAAGTCTACAGTCCAAAGTCTCTTCTGAGACTCAGGCCAATCTCCTAAACTGTAAGCTCCTGTAAAATCAAAAGACAAATTACATATTCCCAATGTACAGTGGAACAGAATACACATTCCCATTCCAAAAGGGAGGAATAGAGGCATAGTGAGGAAATACTGGACCAAAACAAGACTGAAAACCAGCAGGGCAAACATCAAGTCCAGTAGCTCCATGTGCAACTTCTGGGACTTGACTTCCAAAGGGCTTAGATGGCTCAGCTCTTCCAGCTTTGCTTGCAACATACATCTCTTTTCTTAGGCTGGTACCACTCCCCGTATGCAGCCGTGGCCACACCTTGGTTATATGAAGGGCCAATGTCAGCACAAAGTCTAATATGTCCATACAAATCAGTCTTTTTTTGATATGGCTGAACAGCCGCTTTACAAGCAGCGTTTGCATTCTCATAAGCTAGTTGTTGGACATAATCAATACCAGCCTCTGTATTATCAAATATGCAAGAGGCGATGGTTAGTAATCTACTGACAAATTCTTGGAAGGGTTCATCAGCCCCCTGTCTGACCATAGTGAGGGAAGTGCCCATCTCCCCTTTGTTGGGGAGCTTTTGCCATGCCTTAAGGGCAGTGGTTAGAATTTGGGTTAAGAGCCCTGGGTCATACTGAATTTGTGTGTCATGGGTGGCAAAAGTTCCCTCTCCTATGAGCATGTCATAAGTCCAGTTATTATTAGCTTGCAGCTTGCAGCTTGCTGTCTCTCTGCAGGATTCATGGAATTCAGACTTCCAAAGCAGATAATCTCTGCTGCTGAGGATGACAGCCTTTGTAGTTTTATACCAGTCCTCAGGTGTTAGCCATAGTTCACTAATGTTTTCTAATATGGTTATGGTGAAAGGGGCTAAGGGGCCATACTGTGAGATAGCTGTCTTGAGTTCTTTTAGGGTTTTAAATTCTAAAGTCTGATATATTCATTTGTTATGTTGACCCTCTACCACTCATTCCATGACAGGGAAAGCTGAGGCAGGAATGGTCCCTCTCTTAAGAGATTTTATAGGTGGTCGCAGAGGAATGGAATTACTGGGGCACAAACTAGAAATCTGGGGATCTCCATGTCCAGTTCTGAATTTATTCAGTTGGGCGATTAAATCCTGATGTTTACGTTCCAACTGAATTTGCTTCTCCAAGGCAGCAATTTGTTGTTGGAGGTTCCTTTGAGGATCAGCTGCTAGCATGGTAAAGGGGTCTTCACTAGGGGCATAAGGGGGTTGGGTTTGAATGGCGGCCAACCTTTCTTTTGCATTTGGTGGCCTCTTCCTCCAAGTCTTCCCAATCTGATGGAGTGATATCATTCTCTGTTACCTCTGGATGATCTTTTGAAAATAATTTTAGACTGGGATATATCTTGGAGGGTTTTTTGATATATGGGGGACAATTTTGGCCTCTCTCTGAAGGAGCAGGGCTCGGCTACAGTGAGGAAATTGATTCATTCTCATAATGGATTTTAGCTAGATCCCTGGTCTTGGGTGATTGTTCTATAGAGTCAGGATAGTTAGGCTGTTCAATTTCTTTTAAGAGCTTATGTCCCTCCTCCTTTTAAGAGCTTATGTACCTCCTCCACAGCAGCTACAACTGTGGTGGAATGGGAACCCAAGACATCATTAATTAAGTTCCAGTAAGAAAAGGCAGTTACAGGGATCTTAATGGGCCCAAAGCCTTGATAATTGTCTTGAAAAGTTTCTTCCACTTGCTTCCATATTTTAACATCTATAGTTCCTTCTTGAGGGAACCAAGGACAGATTTCCTTAACGAAGTCAAAAAAATTAAAGAGATGCTGGATCTTAACCTTTACTCCTCGTGCCTTGAGGGTCTGTTTTAATTGTTCAACATACATCTGATGCTGACTTAATTCTTGTCCCATCTTAGCGCAGCACTTACCTCAGTTTATGCAGCGGCAGGCTCCCGTGATGCAAACTGAAACTAAAGAATCCTCTCACACTGGCCTTTCGCTGCATCCCCTTCACAGGGTCCTCCGTACCTTGAGCCCCACGTTGGGCGCCACTTGACCTGTCCAGTGGGTTAGTCAATGGGGATCTGGAAGAGAAGGAGTGAGGGGAAGGGACAAGAGATGCAAGGAATGGAGATAAGACAGGTTCTGATCAAGTGTCGTTTACTGCAGGTTCATACACAGAATATAAAGGGTAGGCATAAGAGGAAGTGTTTGCAACAATGTTGCATAAAGGAACAAACATGCTGATACAAATCATTGGGATTAGTCAACACTAGGGTTCAAGGAACATCCTGTTTACTGAACATTTCATGGTTAAATTTAAACTGACTTCCCTATGGCTGACCAACTGACCTTGAGAGGGGCCCAATGGAAAATTACTACTTTGGCTGAGTAGAAGAAGCCAGATACCTGACATGGTCTAGGGACCCCCACAATGCCTCTGCACAAAGTCTCCTGTGAATAATTGACCTCTGGGTCAAGGAACAAAATTGTTCCTTAAATCCCTTGGCCAAATTGGTATGGGCATTAAACATCCAAAATGTAAAGTTACACCTATCTGATACTTTTAATTACTATACTGTATTTAGATAAAGCTTGACAAAAAGCCTCAGAAGCCTTGCATAAATATTGACTGGAAGAGATTTAACACCATAGGATAAGCAGGCAAAGCAAATGAGAGATATTTAAACAATTTTAGGCATATCTTAAATGTAAATGGTTTACTGCAAACAGAAATAGTCTCTTTACTTTCCCAAACCCCATATCCTGGTTTGTAATTTTGCAATAACAGGAAACATACCTATTGCCTGGAATTAAGTGATGAATTTTACCATGTTGTTCCAAACTGTTTCCTTCTGTGGTGCATGCCCCTGGTTCAGGGAAGTAAACCTAGCTTTTCTTGAGTCAAAATATCTTGAAATGGGAAAAGCAGATTTGAAAAGTAACAATTCCATAATATAATAGAGACAAAGAACAACTTTTGGTATTCAGTGGTAACCCATTGCTTGACTATGTCCCATCAATCTGAGTCTACACCTAGAAGTCCAGTACAAGCCAGGAATGGACCGAAAACCAACCAAAATCCTGTATGATTATAATCCCATTTAGACCATTAGTAAACTAGCTTTAGTGTTTATACCTTTCCACTCTGGAAACATTCCCATACAAGTATCTTATTTTCTACTAAACTTTGCAGTATTTATACCCATCTGGACGAAAGGGGCAATCCTCCCAAACAATTATCACAAATTTAAAAACTTTAGCTATCCATATTCCACACACACATACAACACAACCAAAGGCCTTGAGTTCTATTTTATCCAGTATTAACATAGCAATTCCTCCTTACTTCTCATTGCCATTTACTTGTATTAAATTTTTGCTCTTCTTTTAGCTTGGGATAATATCTATCTTTAAAGGTGAGGCAAATTTCTTGGAGACAAGGAAAAAAAAAGATTAGTTTTGTTTATTTTAACAAAATTGGTCAGAGGAACCTTTGAGATGAATAATTTCTCTGATCAGGTCTTTGTTTTGTTTTGTTTTGTTTTGTTATTTCACAATAGTAACCAAGTTCTGGATAATTTTCTGTCGTTGCTTCTTATATCTACCCCTCATTCCCAGCCCAACATCTAGCCCCATTCTCAGATGGATTAGTGCCCAGGCCATGGACTTTAGCCATGGTTTACCAAAGAATATCACCCACATATTGGAATGTGTATCAACTTCCAGAAAATAGTAACATCTGACGTGCTTCTGCTCTAAATATTGTGCCCCCAAATGAAGTCCAGTAAGCTTTCTTTATTGGTCTGCTTATCCTTTGTGTATAGGAAGGCTACTAATTTGTATGTGTTAATTTTGTATCCTGCACCTTTATCGAATGTATTTTCAGCTCAAAGATTTTTTTATGATGTCTTTAGGATCTTTTTATATAAAATAATATCATATTCAAATAAGTATATGTTGAATTTTCCTTACCAATCTGAATCCCTTTTATCACTATCATATAGAACAAATTAAGAATTAAAGCACTGTATAGAACAGGAATGGAGAGATGAAGTTCTTGTCACATTACTGATTACATTCAAAATGTTGAGGTTTTTTTTCTCTATTTAACATGGTCTTGGCTGTAGACTTGTTGAATATTGCCTTTATTGTGGCAAAATATGCCCCCTTCTATTCCCAGAGTTGCCACAATTTTAGCATGAGGGGATATTAGATTTTGTCAAAGACATTTTCTGCACCTAAGGATGTGGAGCTGATCATGTGGTTACTGTCCCTGAATTTATGTTTTGTGTTATATTACGTTTTTCTGTATGTTAATCCATCCCTGAATCTGTGCCCCGAAACCTTGTTGGATAAACTGTTAGGTATGACTGTACATTTATCTTGCAACTATGTTATTGAAAATTTTTGTGTTTGTATGCATTGAAGAGATGAACCTGTAATTTTCATTTTTTTGTTTGGTCTTTATCTCATGTTGGCATCAAGGTCATACTGGCTTCATTGAAAAAAATGCATATGTTCATTCCTTCCCTTTCTATGTTATTGAATAATTTGAGAAACATTTGTATTTGGTCTTTTTTGATGGTCTGGTAGATTTCTTTTTTTGAATTTTTTTTAAATTAATTTTTATTTATTTCTGTATGTGTATGAATGTACTGTCTGCATGCAAGTCAGTGCACCCGTGTCGTGCAACAACGCGGAGTTCAGAAGAGGGTCTCGGATTCCCCTGGAACTGGAGTTCTCCTGGAATTGGAGCTTCAGACTGTTCTCAGCTGCCATGTGGGTGCCGGGGATCGAACCCAGGTCCTCTGCAAGAGCGGTTGGCGCTCTCAACCGCTAGGCCATCTCTCCAGCCCCATTCTGGTAGATTTCTAAACTGTATCCATGAGGTCCTGAACATTATTATTTGAGAGATTTTTGCCTTTTATTTAAAAATAAATGAAAAATAGTAACCTAGGGGTGTGTAACATGAAAAGCCAATGTGATTTCTCACTGCTGGCCTCATTAGGCCCCTCTATTTGGAAAATTCCCCCTTCCTATCATTCCCATAGCCCATAAAACAGAAACTGCTACCTATTGCTTAGAATGTGGTGTTCCTTCAAATATTCAGTGATGTGCCATCTTGATGGCAAGATGGCATAATGAGAAGTGGACTTGCTCCTTAATCTGATGATCTGATTTTAATCTCCAGAACCAGCATGATGAAGGAGAGAACTGACTCCTACTAATTGTCATCAGACTTACACATACTCAGTGCAGGACACACAAGCATATAAATACACACACCCAGAGTACAGTAAAACTCAGTATGACATATGATATATAAATTACTTAAGAGCCAGTGTGTATATTAAAACCTGTTGATTATTGTAGTAGACAGTATGCTGAAAATTACACATGTGCAGAGCTTGTCCCTCAACCTAACTTGCCCTAGGCAGGTGAGACCATACAAGCAGCTGAGTTGCAGACTTGGGCCAATCAGAAGGTGACAAGAGGAGAGTGGGAATACAACAGTACATAACCCCTAACCCTACCCCCAATAAATGCATCTGCGATAGCTCGCCCTCTTTCTGTGTTCATCCGACTCCCAGGGACTGTGTCTTGGCTCTGCGCCTCCCACCCCATTCCTTCACTCAGACCCTGAAATTCCCCAGCAGGCCTGGGGATTGTCTACATCTGTTACCCAATGTGGTTTTTCTACCCTCGGGTGCTGGAGAGGCACCCCCTTCCTTGATCGGTGAGTAGGCCCCCTTTCGTGTTCTTTGATTTTTGGCCTGCCTTAGGGTGAGTGCCTGACCCCCACCATCCCACCCCCAATGTGCCTCTACTTTTCTCTACTTTAGTTTTCTATGTGTTGGCCCTTGGCTAGGGATGTACATTTCTGCACTGCTGCTTTGTTGGTTCTTCCATCTAACACTTAAGCTCCCTTCCTATTTCCTGCCCTCATGGGGAATATCCCTCCCCATGTTCTGGAGCCACAGATAACTGCATTTAAAGCTCTCCTCCAGTCACATGGCCTGAAAGTGAAATTTCAGGACTTGGATTCACTTTGGGAGGAGGCCGTATGCATTGCCCCTTGGATCACTCCTGAAAACATTTGGGACCCTTCCATCTGGATGAGGGTCCTTTATCTTTCCCTTAATCACGAGATTTCATCTGGCGTCCTTCCCCTTGCTCCATTTGTCTCTATTCTCCCAGCCATTACTGCGAGCCTTAAAGGCTCTTCGGCTGAGGAAGTCCTTCATGAACATAACTCTGCCTGCCACAAAAATACTGAGGAAAAGTTGGCCTTGCCTTGTGTCCCCGATTTAGAAGGTCATGAGGAGACTGAACCCCCTGACCTTCCACCTACCCCAATGGCCCCCCTTATCCCCACACAAACCCCCTGCTGAGGCCTATTGTTCTCTGCCTGTCTAACCCCCCTCCACCCTTCCTGCTCCCAAACTTCTGCATTCTAACAATCCCTTTCTGCATACCAACCCTAACCTGCATGCCTTCCCAGGCAATGTAGGGCCTAATGCTGCTATTCAAGCTTGGATCCCCACCTGCTACCTGACCTTTCCCTCATCTTGAAGGCAGCACAAGAGTCAGGCCCTGACTCCCCTTACTTCGAACAGGTCTGCACCCAGTGGGCCATTAATCTCCAAACACATTATGACTGGTATACTCTACTTAAAGCCTGCCTTGATCCACCTGCTTTCCTTCAATGGAGGGCTGCTTATGATGACATGGCTGAAGGCTAGGCCAGTATCAATATTCAATATCAACTTTCTATTACCTTAGATATGCTTACTGGCTGTGGCAACTTCACTGATCCCATGAGTCAGTCTCTTATAGGAATCCCACAATACTTTGGTCAGGTTAAAAACACAAAAGTGAACTCCAGATGGATCAAAGACCTCAACATGAAACCCCAAACTCGGAAGGTGATAGAAGAAAAAGTTGGCAACGGACTACAAGACATAGGCATAGGAAAAGACTTCCTAAATCAGACAGCAGCTGCACAAGAATTAAGGTCGACAATTGACAAATGGGACCTCATTAAACTCAAAAGCTTCTGTCATCAAAAGAAACATCAAAAGAAACAATCAAGAAAGTGAAGAGAAATCCCACAGAATGGGAGGAAACCTTCACTGAAGATACATCTGACAAAGCATTGATTTCCAGAATATATAAACTACTCAAAAAACAAAGAAAAAAGAAAACAGATGACCCACTCAATAGATGGAGCAAAGAACTGAACAGAGACTTCACAAGTGAGGAATTAGAGATGGCTGAGGAACACCTTAAGAAGTGTTCAACATCACTAATCATTAAGAAAATGCAAATCAAAACCACTTTAAGATATCATCGTACTCCAATAAGACTGGCTAGGATCAAAAAAACAAATGATACCAAGTGCTGGAGAGGTTGTGGGGAAAGGGGAACACTCATCCACTGCTGGTGGGAATGTAAACTCATACAGCCACTATGGAAAGCAGTGTGGAGAACCCTTGGAAGACTTGGAATTAACTTGCCACCCGACCCAGCCATACCACTTCTGGGCATGTACCCTCAAGACTCACCCCACCACAGATATACATGCACGGCCATGTTTATTGCAGCTCTCTTCACAATAGCAAGGAGCTGGAACCAACCTAAATGCCCCTCAACTGATGAGTGGATAGAGAAAATGTGGTACATCTACACAATGGAGTTCTATGCAGCAGTAAAGAAAGACGACATCATGAGCTTTGCAGGAAAATGGCTGGAGCTAGAGGACATCATGCTCAGTGAAGTAACACAGTCCCAGAGAAACAAACGACGAATGGTATCCCTCATCTGTGGATGCTAGTGCCAATTACCTAGTTGTAAGTATTTCTTGTGTAGGGCCCCCTGAGCTTTTGTCCAAAGCATTTGGGCATAATGCATATTGGAAACAACAACAACAACAACAACAACAACAGAAAGGACTGCATCAAAGAACTGACTGAAACAGTGACTTCTGCTCAAAACAGTCAACTTCCTCATGGAGAATATTGAGAAAGACTGAGAAAGAGATGAAAAGAATGTTTGGCAGAATGCATGAGCTCTGGCGGGGGTGGGGGAATGGGCAGGAACACGGGTCTAGATTTGTTAAAAATATAAAAATAAATTTATGTGAAAAAACAAAAAACAAAAAAACAAAAATCCAAAAAAACATGGCCCTTCACAGTCTTAAATCTTGTACTCCCCAAAAACCTGACTCCTACATTCACAACTTAGTACAACGTGCTGGGGAGCATTTCTCTTGACTTCCTCACCAGGGTCACTGTGGCAGTAGACCACTGCCCCCCTGGCCCAGCACGTGATGCCCTGGTTAAGGAACTTGCTTGGGAGGGTATGAATTGTCAGTGCCGTAATGCTGTCGCCCCAGTGTACAATGAAGATCTCCATAAATGGATCATTGCCACTTGTGACCTTAACCCGGCTACAGCCTTCTTTGAGGCCTTGACTGCCTCTATTCAGGCCTTATCCCTCTGCCAGGGCTCTTCTGACCCATCCACGTTGGGGTTGTGGCAAATGGGACTATTTACGATGCTCCTGCCCTATTCCCACAGCTAGGCCTAAGACTCCTTGTCCCAAATGTAAAGAAAGATTTTTGCTGGGCTAAGGACTGCAGATCCATGCCCTCGGGTCCTTTAAACTCTTCTCAGGGCACCCCTCAGCCCTGTAACTAAGAGGGACCCCCTCCTCAAGTCCTCTGAACTATACCCATTTATGGCCACCCCCCACAGATGTCCATTAAATTGGATGGCTTCCCCATTAAAGGGATTGTAGACACTGGAGTAGATGTCACCATTATCACCTCCAATGAGAAGGCCCCTTTCTCCACTTGGAGGTTTACACCTGGTACCCCCAGTAAAGGGGTTGATGAGTAGCAACCTACTAAACAAACTATCAATGGGGTGGCATGAGAAGACTATGATTGTAATTCTGGGACCATCAAGCCCCTCGTTACTGACATCTCCCACACCCTCTGGGGAAGGGACATCTTATTCAGTATGGGCGCCGTCCTTACTATGGACAATAGTTCCCTATTGGGGGATGTCATAGGCAAGGATAGGAGTGGGTTCTCAGGCAGGGACAATCCCTTTACTAACCAGACCCAAATTCTAAGGGCCACTGCTCCCCTAACTCCCTGTCTTGAATGAGACACTAATGACCCCATCTGGGTTGAGTAGTGGCCTATACTTGAACCAAAACTCACTATCCTCAATTCCTTAATTGATGAACAACTTGCATTAGGACATACTGAACCACCCCTTAGTCCTCACAATACCCCCATTTTTGTTATTAAGAAAAAATCAGGAAAATATAGGCTGTTACAGGACCCCCGACAAATCAACCTCCATAAGAAAAAGATTGGCTCTCCTCAGGCAGACTTCCCCACCCCAGTTTTATCCCTCTGTCATGGCACAATGCAGTCATCACACTCAAGGACTGATTTTTCAGCATTCCTTTGGCAGTACAGGGCCACCCTTACTTCACATTTACAGTGTGGGATCCCAATGCACAAAAACCGGCCAATAGATACCAATGGAAAGTACTGCCCCAGAGAATGAAAAATAGCCCTACTATTTGCCAAAATTTTGTAGCCTTGGCCTTCAATGTCCTCCCTCCATCATGCAAATCCATTCACTACATGGATAATATCCTCCTAGCCCATCCCTCCTCTGTACCCTTAACCTCCTACTTAGAAAACTGGTGTCATCTTTGGAATCCCTCGATTTGCATATCTCCCCTGATAAAATTCAACTGGCTCAGCCATATCGGTTCTTGGGTTACCAAATCTCCCAGACAACCTGACCCCTTGATCCCCATATACATGTTAAAGATAAATACTCCCTTAATGACCTCCAAAAGCTCTGTGGTACTATCAATTGGCTCAAGCCCTTTCTTCCAATAGCCCCTGGGAAGCTTGACCCTCTCTTCTCCCTCCTGAAGGGGAACCACTTCCTGTCTGACATCATTTCGCTGACCACCCCTGCTAAGGCTGTCATTGGTGAGGTTAGCAGCAGCCTCCTCTCTCTGTCCACAGACCGTTTCCGACTGGACAGGCCCTTTCCTGCCCTGGTCTTAGGGACCTTGGGTGGGGTCTTTGGGGACATCTGGCAGGATGGCCCCTTGTTCTGGCTCCACCCCTCACACAGTGATAGCCACAAAATCACTCCTTACATTGAAGTCCTCCTCCTCCTTGCATTTAAAGGCAGATCCTACTGCAACCGCATTTACAATCTTGAACCTGAGGAGATTGTTCTGCCCCTCCCTATTGTCAAACTTAACTCCTTGTGGAGGGATTGTACCTTATTTCAGACATTGATGTGGGGCTATCCTGGGACACTTGACAACCACTACCCATGTGACAAACATTTGCAGACCTTCCCCTCTATCTGCGTTGACTTTCATAGCCATTTATTCTCTAAATTGCAGCCCATTCCTAACGCAACCATTGCTTTCACTGATGCCAACAAGACCAACTTCAGCTTCATCCTTTACAATGGTGATGCCCCCCCCCCCGTCTTCTTCTGGCCCAATCCTGGGTCTGTCCAATTAGGTGAGCTCCTGGCTATAGCCCAAGTGTTCTCCCATGTCCAGAATGTCCCTTTGAATGTCTTCTCAGATAGTCAATACAGTGTTCAGACTCTCTGATCTCTGCCTTTTGCCTCTGTGAATGCTTCTAACTCCCCCTTAGCTGTCACCTTACTATCAAGGACCTTCTGGAACACCATGCACACCCTTGGTTCATTGAACACATCCTCTCCCACACAGGCCTAAAGGGGGTTATAGCAGAGGGTAATGCGAGTGTTGATTCCCTCATCATGTCCGCTCATCTGCCCCTGCTGGAGCAGGCTCAGTCCTTCCACCAGCGTTTTCAGCTCTCCCCCGCTCACTCTACTGCCTCTACCCTTACCTGTCCCTCCTAAATGTAAACATCTATCTCACTTGTGCTCCTCCTGTGTCCCACTGAGCCCATTGGGACCCCTCCAATATCAAGGGGTGAATCCCTGTGGCCTCACCCCTAACTTCCTGTGGCAAATGGACGCCACCCATGTCCCCTCCTTTGGAAAATTCCAATATGTTCGTGTGACTGTGGACACATTCTCTAAGCTTATACATGTGGTTGCCCTCTCCAGGGAGACCACCTCCCACGCCATCAAAGCTCTGAAAATGGCCATGCTTCTCATGGGTGTCCCTTGGGAGTTAAAAATGGACAATGGCCCGGCCTACATCTGGCACCTTTAACTCCTTCCTTGCCTCATGGAACATCACGCACTCCACAGGCATCCCCTATAACCCCCCAGGCCAAGCCATCATTGAGTGGGCCAATTGCTCCATTAAAGAACACCTCTCAAGGCTCCTGCCATTCCCCATTCCCTTGGACCCCCACCTCCTTCTTACTGAAAACCTCTTTACCCTTACCTTTCTTACCTTTGATGAGCATGGTAACTCCCCAGCTGATAAGCACTGGGGCTCTGTCCCAGCTCCACCCAATTTCCCCTTGTATGGTGGACAGACCCCTTATCTTCCCAATGGAGAGGCCCTGACCCCCTGTTAACCCAAGGCCAAGGCTTTGCTTGTATCTTCCCAGAAACCTCAGAGAAGCCACTATGGATCCCCCTGAGAAACATCTGCCCTTGTATGGACCCAGACTCTGGAGCTTCCTGATGGTATTGGTTTGTATCTCCCCTCTTGTTACTCCTACTTATGCTCATGACCTGTGGGCTTTAACTCCCTTGCCACCTATACTCTTACCTGTCTCCCAGGACACTCCTGCCTTCCCAGCCCTTTACTCCTCCAACCTATCCACAGGGTTACCTCTGGCAACCCCCTCTCGCCTCTTTATTAATGTTACTGGTACCTCTTACAATCTCTCCAATACCTTCTGCTTTACTCACTCACCTGTGGGCCACCCCCATTGTATATCCCATACCTCAGGGGATTTCAAGAGCAATCGCTCCCAGGGCCGAGTTAGAGGCCTTTCTAAATTCCTTACCCCACATATTAGTTACACCTCTGACAATGGCACCAAATGCTCAGCCAAGCTTTCTATTTCCTGATGCCAGCCCATTATCTATTACTCCTCAAAGATTGCCCTTCCAGTGGAATGGCTTTACTGCCTAGGCCACTCTAGACCTTACCCTGTGGGCAACACTTCCAACTTATGGATATGGTTTCAAGCCCCCTGGGGCAACTCAATCTTTAGTGCTTCAAACTATAATAAATGTGGCCCACTCAGTATCTCCTTAACCCACTCTTTGGCGAGTGGTCCCTTTGTGGGTCTGCTGCCTGTTCTGATATCCACTTATTACTCTTTCTTAATGGCACCACTTATTTTAATGGTACCTACACTTCCAACTCCTCCTTCAAGAGCTCTGTCAAAGTCACTCAGACTAAATCCTACTCCTTTGCCCCTACACCTTTCTGTGTTAAGCCCCCCCTTCCATTTCCTCTTGACTAATTTTTCCTCATCTATGAACTCCAGCTTAGTTAACTGCTCAGACATCTCCCCCTGCCTCTTATCCAACTGCTGGTCCTCTTCCAGAGGCACCCTAGTACTATTGCTCTGAAGCCCCTCTGCCCTTTGGGTCCCTGTAACTAATGCCACCCACTTCCACAGAGTGGAACTCATGCACCCCACATGGTTGTGCAGAGACTTTGGCCTTACTGCCTTCATCAGCAGCACCATTCTAATCACTCTGGCCTTGGCTACCACTGCCACCTCTCTTACTAAGCTCCATTGTGGACCAATCAGCTTCCACCCTCCAAACTCAATACCTCATCAACTCTCATTTCCACATCACTATCCTCAATTTACAACAGCAGATTCACCTTTCAGGTGAGGAAATCCAAACACTACACACTATAGTTCTGATGTCCTGTGACCCTAGGATCTCCTCCTTTTGCCTGACCCCTTTTCCAGTCACCAATATCTCTCGGCAATGTCGGGAGTTTGTCGACTACATTAGGGGCCCTTGGTCTCAATAGTTCATGAATTACACCTTGACCCTTGATTCCCAAATTATCTCCCTTAACTCTACCCAGCCTGAGGTCATAGCCTTTGATACTAGCTTTGTTTCACAGGTGTGGTCTAAGCTAAAGTCCATTTTTGATCCCGCTCCATTGGTCACCTGGGGCATCTTTTGCCTCCTGGCCTTTCTCTGCCTTTTTCTCTTCAGGTGTCTGTTTTGCTTTGCCCACAGCCAACGCCAGGTCCTCTCAGCAATGGTCAATAGGGACTCTGTATGCACCCCTCCAGATGAGGTGATTCACATCTGGCTCTCATCCATCCATAATTCATGGAAATGAGCTTGTCTCTCCCCTCTGTGGTACTGCGCCTGGCCTCCTCCCTCAGTGGCTGGCCAAAGTCAAATAAGACCCTGCAAAACCAGGACAACCGAAGACAGATGCAGTCAAGTGTTGGTATGCCAGAAGTGGGGTCAACAAGGTTTGGGCATAGCACCGGAGCTCCCAATGGACTGCTCCTCACACAAAATTAAATACAAAGGGTGGAAATGTAGTAGACAGTATGCTGAGAATTACTCATGCACAGATCTTGTCCCTCAACCTAACCTGCCCTAGGCAAGTGAGACCATACAAGCAGCTGCGTTGCAGACCTGGGCCAATCAGAAGGCAACAAGAGGAGAGTGAGAATGGGAAGGGTACATAACCCCTAACCCTGCCCCCAATAAATGAGTCCACAACAGCTTGCCCTCTGTCTGTGATCGTTCACCAGACTCCCAGGGTTTGTGTCTTGGCTTTGTGCCTCTCACCCCGTTCCTTCAGTCAGAACTCAAAATTCCCCAGCAGGCCTGGGGGATTGTCTACAGATTATGTTGTCCCCTTTATGTTCTCTTTTCTATCTCCAAAATCCAGCTTTACATTTATACATAATCTAAGTAACAATAAAACTTGAATCATCAAATACAAATGATAACAATTATTTTAGAATTCATATATATTATATAACATAATAAGAACTCTTATACTATTAATGAGAGAGTAAACCACTATAGTGTATACAGAAAAGAATAAAGAGTCTGTTCAAAAAAGGATAGAACCACCATATGATCCATTAATGCTAAAACTTGGACTATAACCAAAGATCTCCTCTCCTATGTTCAGTGACTAGGATATGGACTTAACCTGAGTGGCCATCAGTGGATAGATTAATGGACAGAGAGAATGTAGTTCATATGGATATGCAATGGACTAGTATTCAGTCATTAAAAAAGAATACACTTAAGGCTCAGGGAACATCACAGAAGAGGTAGGTGAAAGAATGTATGTGCCAGAGGACCAGAATGCATGCTGCTAGTTAATGCATTCTGGACATGCTGGGTGTACAGTCACTTTTCTGTTGCTGTGGTAAAACCACCATGACCAGGGGAACTTAGAAAAGGAAGAGTTTATTGAGCTTACGACTGACTGTTCCAGGGAATTAAGAGTCCAGGGAAGGATGGTGGCAGGGACTGGAGCAGAAAACCAAGGTTCACATCTTCCAATGAGCACAGGAAGCAGAGAGAGAGCAACTGGAACCTGCAAGGCTTGTTGAACTCACTAAGCCCTCTCCCAGTGATGTACTTCCTCCAGCATGGCCAAACTTTCTAAGACCTCTGAAAACAGTGCCACCAACTGGGGACAAAACATCTGAATACTTGAAGCCTATGGGGGACATTCTCATTCAACATGGTGGGGAATCTCCACCAATAAAATATCCACAGTATCATAGTCTAACAACACCTGCATAATGACAAAACCAGTCCACATGTCAAGGTTGATAGAGGAAATTTCATGGGTACCATGTCCTAATGAAAATGTATAGGCATTAAACTGTTGCTGAGGGAGGGGAGATTTCCCCGGGGATTAGCTCCCTAAGCAGTTATCTACTTCCAATTTGGCATCTATAAATACAGGTACATATAAATACTAATAAATGGACTTAGTGCAATATATATGTATACACATTTACATATATGTAATAATAATCATCAAAGAAGAGTCCAAGGAATTGAGGGAGAATGGGAAGGACACAGCAGGCATTGCAGAGGGACTGGAATGAATGGAAATAGTGCAAAAACATTACTCAAAAATAAATTAAAGTTTAAAATAAGAATTAAATCATATTGTTTGTAACAGCAGGAATGGGACTGAAGACCTTCAAGTTACATGAAATAAACCAAGAAAACCAGTATCCAAGTTCATTCATTTTTGGTGTCATGGGTTAAGTATGCCCACAGAAGTCTCAGGTGACCAAGGATTGATTCCTAGCTGGTGGATATAATCAATGAGAAGTGTTTGGAACATAAAGACTGTAACTTAATCAATGAATGAATCTGCTGATAAGTTTGTAGTTTGCTGGCTCTAATGAGAGCTGCTGAGAACTTTTGAAGGTGGGATGTAAGGGAAGAAGGTCACTGGGGATACTCCTCAGGGGCTACATCTTGTGTCAGATCTTCTTTCCCTTTTTTATCTTTCTTCATTTATCTCTCTAATCTTTCATCTTCTTTATCTTTCTTCTTTTATCTCTCTATGTCTATCTACCTTGCGAATCTCCCAGATGGTATAAGGCAAGCATCTTTCTCTCCCATGCTCTTTCTATTTTGGTTCTACTTTACAAAAGTTCTAAAAAGACACAGGGCAGGCAACTATGGACAGAAACTTCTGAAATTGTCCTAAAATAAACACTTCCTGTGTCTTTTTCTCAGGCCTGTTTCCATAGCACTGAAAATACGACCACGTATGGAATCTGTAAGAAGATTGCATCAAAGAAGCAGAAGTGGCAGTGTTTCCCAGAGGCGAGGTCCAGGAAGGGGGAGGGACTTTGTGGGCTAAGCAGTACAAAGGCACAGGAAGGTGTATTGTTATACAGAAGCATGGTTATAGTTAACAATATTTCATCATACAAAGCAAAATATTTAGAATATATGCTTCTGAATGTTCTCATACCAAATAAATGATGCATGTTGAAAGTGATTGATAAGTTACATCTCTGAGTTGATTATTTTTTTTTTATTTTATTTATTCTGTTATTTTGTTTATGTGTATAGTGTACTGTCTGCATGCCAAGTCTGTGCACCCGTGTCGTGCAACGCCGGGAGGGTCAGAGAGGGTCTTGGATTCCCTGGAATACTGGATGTTCTCTGGAATGGAGTTTCACGCCGTGTTCCAGCCGCCACTGTGGGTGATGGGATCGAACCAGGGTCTCTGTAAGCGCGGTCGGCGCTTTAACCCCTAGCCATCTCTCCAGCCCTCTGAGTTGATTATTAACAATGTATATAACCACTGGAATAATACACTGGGCCTAATAAATATGTGTGATTATTACTTGTTGAATAAAAATAAAAAAAATGTGTAATTAAATAATCATACAAGCACAATAATATCCAGTAATAATGGGAGGTAACAGCGTTGCATTGTTAGGCTCAATCTCGCCACACTCATGCAAGAAAACGGGGGTGCGTGGGGGTGCTACAAATTTGTTGTAGATTAAGTTTAATCAAGGTTAGTTACAAGCAAGCAGAAAAGAAGCACAACAACCAAAACTCAGCAGAATAGATAGAGCAGACGATGTGTTGGGCGAGCACACTCCCATGGGACTGAGGGCAGCGGCCCCAAGACCCAATTTCCCAGCTTTAGCTTTTATTCCCAGTTAGGGGTTAGGGGTTTTCACTAGCAGTTACAGTGACCTTTCTCTGATTGGTGGGGTCTTGGTGATTGCAGAACCAGGCAGTTTTTCACTGGATCAGTCCACTGTTTGTACCCCTTGTCCTATTATTTTACTGATCTGGTCCTTCCCTTCCCATAAAGAATTTATCTGTTTGCTTCTGGCAGAGAAGTTAAATCTCTATTATTTTATCTATGCCATGCCTTTGTTTGTCCCTACTTTTAAAAAAAACTTTGATGGTGAATGAGGCAAGATGGAGCTGACCAAGCTAAAATGGAGTCAGCTTGGTCCTCACATTCCCCCCTTTTAGTAGTTATGATAGAGACAAATCTTTAGTCTCTTCCTTAGTTTTATTGCTGGGAGGGGGTTGTACTGGCCCTTAGGCCATCAATTGTACAGCCTTGATTCTTGTGAACAAATTGAACTAATTTGTTAATAATGCTGGCCCAAAGGTGAAAAAGCAAGAGATGGACCAGGGGCCCTGGTACTGCAGATATAAGGGGTGAGCCTGGTGAAATGGAAGAAGGACTCAAACCAATTTTCCTTTGTTCCTTTTCTTTTTTTTTTGATTTTAAACTTTCTCTAACCTTTGCATGGGAATCTTTTACAATTCCAGGTGGTCTGCATAAAATACAAACATCTTCTCTAAGGCAACACATAGTCCTCCTTGTTGCATAAACAGTAAGTCTACCCCCTTCTTTTGTAGAACTACTTCTGATAATGAAGTGTGATTCCTGGAGGTGGGTTTAGAAGTTTCTATCTGCTCTATATCTGTGTCTATAGCAGCTCTCAGGTTATTATAGTGAGAGCTCTGGGTGTACTAGAGAGGCTATACCAGTTCCAGTATCCACCATTCTTATTCCCATAAGCAGGGCTAGGGTGGTGCAGAGACAGGCTCCCTTTTAGCTCTGCCCAGCATTGGTTCCTTATTTAGATTAAAACTTCATAGATATCCTCCTCTTATGATACAATATTCTGAGGGAGGAGGTGAACTAAAATGCAAAAGCCTGTTTGGTTCAGGATGTGTCCATGGGCGCAAGCAGTCAGCCCATTAGTACAAGCCACCATCCCTGGGGTGGGGCCACATAATATTTATCATAATTTGAGTGTTGGACTAATAGTGTCACACATTTTTTGATTTTTTGGGGGGACATATCCTATGCAGACCCCTTGTTCTTGTACATTCTGGAGAGTTTAGTCCATTTATTTATTCTGCCACCTGCATTTAGTAGGTGCATCTTCTACTGTATAGTTAGTACTGTTAAAGCCACCTGCCTTATAATAAGGGGGTCTTACATCATTGCATAGCCAGCAATTTTGTGTGAGTTTGGGTCTGAAGCATTTAACAGTTGTAACTAGCTGACATAAGGTCTCATAATGAATCTGACCCAGAGTTTGAATTTCCTTAGTGGCAGCAGAGCAGGATTGGCCTCTGGGCTTAGTGGGTATAGGGGCCTTAATCACTTCCTTTGTAGGGGCTGGAGTATTTAGAACTTGGTTAGGCCCTAATGAAAGTTTGCTTACAATTGTATAAATAGTTGACCATTATAAGGGTCCCTGGGTCTGACCAATATCTACCTTTTGCTCTAATGCCCCATATTTTCCAGCTGTCCACTTATTATTTTTTTCCTGTTGGGTAAATCTCATTATTACTTTTGGGGTAGTCCCCCGACTGGGTTTACTCATTCTGAGTGGATGATTTAAAGATATTGATATCAAAGTCCCCTCCTTTTGTTTCCCACAGGTAAATCCAGTAGTTTCACATCCCCAGGAGTGGCAGAAATAATCTGCAGCATTGCCACACCCCTGTTTGTTCTTGGGGACAGGCATAAATAATAAAGGCATCCAATCACCAGGACCTGTGATTACGCAGTTAGGTCAAAAAGGAAAACTGTAAGATCAGGCCACCACTATCAAGGGTGCCACCTTGGAAGTTGAGTGGAGAATTTGCCCAGTGTTACATCCTTAACAACCCAGGTCATGTTTAGAGGGGCATTGGATTTTTTCCCTTGATACCCATTTCCAATCCCATTTAAGACAATGAAGATAACACAAATATAAATCCAAACAAACCACCCCTCAGACTCTGCTGAGTCTTATTTTTAGTGGTTTTTGTTGTCCCTTTGACTTCTCCATTGTGTAGGTTGTCTCCTATTTGCCAACCCTAATTTGAGGTGGAATGATGTATCCAAGGTTTAAGTCCATCCACCTTCACAGCCTAGGTCTGGTGAGGATCACAGTGAATGGTCCCTTCCACCAGGGCTCTAGGGCTCTTTATGTGTTCTTTTACCAGACAGGGTCTCCGCTGATGAAAGTGATGGGGTCCACTGGAGGCAGGCTGTGGATGTCCGGATCAGTGGGAACAGGTCGGTCTTGATCCCTCTGAAGGGCTGTAAGGACTTCAAGACACTCTTGGTTAGTGACCCTGCAAGAGATCAGCCATCTGGGGCAGAGAGGAGGGGGGTCTTCCAAACATAATCACATATGGGGTCAAACCCTGTAAATAGGGGGTGTTTCTTGCCCTTAAAAGGCAAATGGAAGGAGTGCCACCCATTCTCCCCAGTTTCCCAGGTTAATTAAGTCAGAGTCTCCTTAAGAGTCCGATTCATCCTCTCTACCTCTCCTGAGCTTTGGGGATGATAAGCACAATGTAATTTCCAATTGGTCCCACATATCTTGGCTAAACTCTTGAATTACCTGGGATATAAACAGCAGGCCCATTGTCTGACCCAATAACAGTAGGAACTACCTCGGGATGATTTCATCAATAACTTCTTGGCTACTACAAAGTCAGTTTCTTCTTGGTGGGAAATGCCTCCATCATCCTGAAAAAGTATCTACAAAAACCAGTAAATACCTATATACAAACTTTCCAAGTTTAATTTCTGTAAAGTCCATTCCCAATAGACACCGGGAGATGTTCTCTTTCTCTTTTTCCTGGGGATGTCTTAATTGGCTGGTGGCATTTGTGGCCTGACAGGCTTGGCACATAATCACAACATCTTGGACTAACTGATGAAGGTGGGGGATATGATACCTAGGAGCTAGCAAGGCCTTGAGCTTTTTAATTCCCAGATGAGTTCCTTCATGTAGTTTCTTTACCAGAGTTCACTAAAGCAGTGGGCAACACAGGCATCCATCCGAGGAAAAGTCCAACCTTTTTACTGGAGGTGTTTGGGCAATTTGAGGATATAGGTTTATCCTTCCTTACTGTAAACAGGTTTTTCAGGGAGGACTGGGGAAGGCATAGACAAGGTAGCTACCATAGGTGGGTGCAAGGCTATTTTTCTACGCCTCTTGGTCTGCCATCACTATTTCTAAAAGACCTTGGGGAATGTTGTTTTGATTGTCCTGGGCAGTGGATTACAGCTACTCTTGTCAAAAGGATTTTAGATCCAACAAGACTTAGGCGCCTTAAGTATAGTTCCCTATTATATGTTCTACTTTTTTAATAGTCTTGTCCCTCGGCTGTGAGGAGGCCTCTTTCCTGGTATATTGCCTCATGCACGTGGGCTGTGGCAAGGGCATAGTGGCTGTCAGTGTAGATGTTAGCTGCCTTTCCTGCCCCTAATCAAAGGGCTTCAGTGAGTGCAATAAGTTTTTCCCTTTGTGCTGAAGTGCCTTGGGGCAATGCCCTTGTCCACAATGACCTAGTCCCATCCACTACTGCTGCCCCCATGTACCTGATGCCCTTTTGCATGAAACTGCTCCCATCTGTATACATAATAATATCAGATACTCGGTAGAGGATGTCAGTGAGATCCTGTATCAGTCCTTGGAGATGGCTCAGTATCTCTGAACAGTCATAGGCTGTGGTCCAGGTCTGGTGTTGGCAGCAGGGAAGCTGGTAAAGGGCTGCACTTGGGGCAAATCTTACCCTCGGTTGGTCCAACAGTAGAGACCGATAGTGAGTCAGTCGAGCATTGGACATCCATCTGTCGGGGGCTCTTCAACCCCCTCAATGGCATGTGGGGTGTTAATAGTCAGGGGCTGGCCCAAATCAACTTGTCTGCATCCTTAGTCAATAGGGCTGCTGCCTATGATTCTAAGATTAGGCCATCCAGAGTCCACCGGTCAATTTCTTGAGAGGTAGGCTACTGGTCTCCTCCAGGCCCCAATGTCTGGGTCAGGACTCCTTTAGCCATTCCATTTGCCTCGTCTACATATAGTTGAAATGGCTTACCCAAGTCAGGTAGCGCCAATGCTGGGGCCTCCAGAAGCCCCCTCTTGTGTCTTTGAAGGCTGCTTCTTGATTGTTTGTCCAGTTGAAGCTTCCTTCCAGCCCCGTTGTGGCTGCATACAAGGGCTTAGCCTTCATCTGGAATCCTGGAATCCAGAACCATGCAAACCCAGCTGAGCCCCAAATTCCCTGACTTCACGCCGAGTAGTTGGGGTGGGAATATTTAGAATAGTCTGTTTGTGGGCTTGGGAGAGAGCACGTCACCCCCTTTTAGTATGTAGCCCAATATTGGAACCTCTGTTTCACAGACCTGGGCTTTCTTTGCTGACACACGATATCCCAGTCCCAGACAATAGCTTTAAGAGTTTTATAGTGCCTCTCCAGCAGGCTTCATTGTCCTCTTCAGCTAACAGCAAATCATCCACATACTGAACAAGCACTTCAGGGGTAGTTAAACCTGTACTCATGGAGATCTCGGTGTAGGGCCTCATCAAAGATGGTGGGAGAGTTCTTAAATCTCTTGAGGAAGCCTGGTCCAGGTCAATTGTCCACTAAAATCCTTTATCTGGATCTTCCATTCTGAAGGCAAGAGGGGCTGGCTGATGTACTCAGAGGAATGCTAAAAAATGCATCCTTTAGGTCCAGCAAGGTATACACCTGTCTTGGGCTGGCAAGAACTGAGCAAGGTATGAGGATTAGGCACAGTAGGGTGAATATCTTACACCCTTTTATTTGCCTCTCTTAAGTCCTAGATGGTTGATAATCTTGACCTCCAACTTTCTTGACAGGAAGTAGTAGTGGCGTGTTCCATGGTGATTGACAGGTATTAATATTCCAGCCTCTCTAGACTGTCAATATGCTTCTGGATTCCAACTTGAGCCTCTGGGGACATAGGGCACTGTTTAACTCTGACAGATTGTGCTAAAGGCTTAAGTTTAAAATGACAGGGGTAGATGACTGGCCAGACATGGAGGATTCATCTCAGCCCACACAGTAGGCACAATTGTTGGAGCCGTTCAACCAATTGCCCTGGGGGAGGAGTTCAGGGCTCCTCATAAAGGCAGAATTCATCATCCAGGGCCAACACACAGACACAGGCCTTCCTGGCCATTTTACAGAGGTCTTGCCTTCTGAAAAGTGAATCAGCTTTATTTTTGATAACAAGCTCGCCCAGAAGTGGATATGGGCAGTCAGGCTTCACAAGAAAAGAATGTGCAACAGTACTGATTTCCTAGGTCCACAGTTTTTTTGGTGGTCCAGGGATATAACTTGATGCCTGTAGCCCCTGTTCAAGGTTTCTGAGCCTGTAGTAGCTCCCATTGGTCATGTAAGGACAGAGTGACTTGCGCCACTGTCAACCATAAAAACTGATGGGCCTCCCCCCTACTTTCAATGTTAACCTGGGCTCTGGGGGGAGTAAGAGCCCTGACCCCCCTAATCTTCTAGGAGACCTAGTATCTCCAACTCTCCTTTGTCATTAGACCTCCCGACATTCATTTTTCCAGTGTCCTTTTTGTTGTAGTAGCACATTGGTCTCATCCAAGCTTGGCTGTGTGGGACAGGGAGGGTATTTTCTTAGTTGCCTGGGTTCCACTCTCTATCTCACTCCTGGATGAGCAGCGACCACAACTCTCTGCATCCATAAGCTCCCTCATGGTCTCTCAGGGGTTGCAAGTAGGATTTTGGCTAAGCTCTGGTTTGTCTTTCATCAAGAGAGTCTCGATTGTTGAAGTTCTCATTGCTATTTCCATGAGCTCTGACAAATTTTCCCCTCAAATCCTTAATCTTTTGGAGCTATTTTTTCTGATATTGGTGCTGCTGACTTACAAAAGCTACATTTATAGCTTCTGATTTTCAGGAGCCGTAGGGTCTATTGGAGTGTAAGTGCGGTAAGCATCCAACAGCCTCTCTGGGTAAACAGCAGGAGATTCATTCGCTTCCTGTGGACCTGCCCTACCTTAGACAAATTTGTGGGCCTCTAGCTGCAGCCCGGAGACCCCCCTCAGAATCTGGCGTAGACCCAGAGGGACTCCCTACCTGCTGCTGCAGTTAGGATCCTGCTGTGTTCTGGGGTCATGGGGAAAGCAGGGGTTGTTATATGGGATCTTCACTGTGTCAGCCGTTCTCCAGTATTGCCTTCCTGGCAGGTGCAGCTTCTTTCCCTTTCCTCATTAGTGAATAGAACCTGTAAAATTGCTGAATATCCTCCCAGGTGGCTGGTGTGTGGGAAAAGATTGAATCCAACAACTCTATCAGGGCCTGGGCTTTCTCAGAGAAGGGGGGGTCTGTCTTTTCCAATTTATAAACTCAGAAGTAAAGGGGGTGTACAACAAAAAGGGCTGTTCCTGCCCTGGTAATGGAGGGGCGACAACTCGAAGAGGAAACATATCTGGTGAAATCTCTTTTCCTGACCCGTTGGCAGGGAGAGAGTACCAGCAGGTGAGTGTCTCCTGCCACTGGGGCTTCCCCTGTGGAGTTGACAGGGGGAGCCTACGAAATCCTGGTCGGATCAGGGTCAGAGCATAAGATTGTATGGGGTTGGGAGGCCTTCCTCCTGGCTAAGAGGGAGGATGGCAGAGATTTCTGCTTCTTTGATCCTGCTTTGTATTGGGCAAGGAGAATCTGTTTCTTGAAAGTGGGGGAATGTAGGTTTATCAGTCTGGAGGCTACTAACAAGAGACTGCCATGCATAAATGTATGCCTCTCATTCTGGATGACCCAGTTCCCCCAAATCACAGCAAATACCAATTCCATAGTACTTTGTCAAAAGAGCCTTCTGAAGGCCATCCGACCTTAAAAGCAGGCCATTCTAATGCACACAATATGTGTATTCCCAGCAGTGACAGTTCCCATCCCTGCGGACGGCCTTTTTGAACTCCTTAAAGTGATTAAGCATCAAAGAAAGGGGAGGCCTTTGGAGATATGAAGAGGTAGATTGTCCCATGTATAGATTAGAAATACAGAAGAATGGAGACAAGCCATAACAAGAAGAAAAAGCACAAATCCACATCGACAGAACATGGTAAGGAAGGAAAGCACAGAAGTATTCAGATGGCAGGGGCTGTCTGCTAACCAGAGCTGTGACCAGAATCGAATGGCTGGGCCACTGCCCATGCCCCAAACTGAATACCAAGCATGTTCCTAGGTCTGGTTCAAGATGAATTTCTGATTCGTTTCCTGGACAGTCGGAGCGTCCCCCTTCTCTCATGCCCAGTGGAACTAGTGCAGTCCGACCTTCCCCTAGGGCAAAAACTCTGGGCACCACTAAGACCAAAACTAGCTTAAGCTCAGTACCTTTTAAGACTTTTTTCTCCAAGGCCATAGCGTCCTGCAAGTAGGAGAAGCTCCCTGGGGCGGGGTGGCGTCTCCGTTGTGACCTCCAAGAATATTATGCTCAATCCGCCACACTCACAAGAGAAAGATGCGGGGGGGCACAAATATTTGTAGATTAAGTTTAATTGAGGTGTTATTACAAGCAAGCAGAAAAGAGCCACAACAGCCAATAACTCAGACAGAATAGATAGAGCAGACGATGTATTGGGCTGAGCACACTCCCATGGAACTTGAGGGCAGGGCCTGGAGACCCAATTTCCCTAGCTTTTATTCTCAGTTAGGGGTTAGGGGGTTTTCACTGCAGTTACAGTGACCTTTTCTGTTGATTGGTGGGGTCTTGTGTTGCAGACCAGGCAGTGTTTTCACTTGGATCAGTTCACCTGTTCTGTACCCCTTTTCCTATTATTTATCTGACTGGACCTTCTGTTCTCCCATAAAGCATTTAACTGTATGCTTTTGGCAGAAGTCTAAATCTATTATTTTATCTATGCCATGTCTTTTTTTGTCCCTACTTTTTTTAAACTTTGAGGTGAACTCTAGGCCAAAATGGAGCTGACCAAACTACAATGGAGTCAGCTTGGTCCTCACAAATATGTGAGTGTTGTTGTTGAGGATATACTGAAATAAAGTGCACTTTAAAAAGTTAAAAACTGCACTTGGTGACCAAGTGGGGTCCAGCATACTAGGCTGGACAGCCAAAGCTGAGGAAGAAGAAACCACAGAAGCAAACTGAGTGACCAAACAGTTCTCCATATTAACATTTGGAGCTAGCAACAGAGCCAAACAAAACAAACAAACAAACAAAACATTTCANCTGCCATGCATAAATGTATGCCTCTCATTCTGGATGACCCAGTTCCCCCCAAATCACAGCAAATACCAATTCCATAGTACATTTGTCAAAAGAGCCTTCTGAAGGCCATCCGACCTTAAAAGCAGGCCATTCTAATGCACACAATATGTGTATTCCCAGCAGTGACAGTTCCCATCCCTGCGGCCGCATTTTTGAACTCCTTAAAGTGATTGAGCATCAAAGAAAGGGGAGGCCTTTGGAGATATGAAGAGGTAGATTGTCCCATGTAAGATTAGAAATACAGAAGAATGGAGACAAAGCCAGTAACAAGAAGAAAAGCACAAAATCCACAAGTCACATGAACATGGTAAGGATATGGAAAGCACAGAAGATATTCAGATGGCAGGGGCTGTCTGCCGTAACCAGAGCTGTGACCAGAATCGAAGGGCTGAGTCCACTGCCCATGCCCTGAAACTGAATACCAAGCATCTCCTAAGTCTGGTTCAAGATGAATTTCTGATTCGTTTCCTGGACAGTCGGAGCGTCCCCCTTCTCTCATGCCCAGTGGAACTAGTTGCATCCAACCTTCCCCTAGGGCAAAAACTCTGGCACCACTAAGACCAAAACTAGCTTAAGCTCAGTACCTTTTAAAGTGCTTTTTTTTTCTCCAAGGCCAGCTAGCGTCCTGCAAAGTAGGAGAAGCTCCCTGGGGCGGAGGTGGCGAATCTCAGTTGAACCTCCAAGAATATTAGGCTCAATCCGCCACACTCATGCAAGAAAGGTGCGGGGGGGGGGTTGCTACAAATAGTTGTAGATGTAAGTTTAATCAAGGGTTAATTACAAGCAAGCAGAAAAGAAGCCACAACAGCCAATAACTCAGACAGAATAGATAGAGCAGACGATGTGTTGGGTCGAGCACACTCCCATGGGATTGGAGGGCAGCGGCCCCAAGACCCAATTTCCTTTAGCTTTTATTCCCAGTTAGGGGTTAGGGGGTTTTCACTGCAGTTACAGTGACCTTTTCTCTGATTGGTGGGGTCTTGGTGATTGCAGACCAGGCAGTTTTTCACTGGATCAGTCCACCTGTTCTGTACCCCTTGTCCTATTATTTTATCTGATCTGGTCCTTCCATTCCCATAAAGAATTTATCTGTTTGCTTTCTGGCAGAAGTTAAATCCTATTATTTTATCTATGCCATGCCTTTGTTTGTCCCTACTTTTTTAAAAAAAACTTTGATGTGAAGGCCAAGATGGAGCTGACCAAGCTAAAATGGAGTCAACTTGATCCTCACATTCCCCCCTTTTAGTAGTTTATAGAGACAAATCTTTAGTCTCTTTCCTTAGTTTTTATTGCTGGGAGGGGGTTGTACTGGACCCTTAGGACCATCAATTGTACAGCCTTGATTCTTTGTTGAACAAATTGAACTAATTTGTTAATAATGCATGGCCCAAAGGTGAATAAAAGCAAGAGAATGACCAGGGGCCCTGGTACTGCAGATATAAGGGAGGTGAGCCATGGTGAACTATGGAAGAAGGACTCAAACCAACTTTGTCTTTGTTCCCATTCTCTTTTTCTTTGATTTAAACTTTCTCTAACCTTTGTCATGGAATCTTTTACAATTCCAGAGTGGTCTGCATAAAAACAACATTCTTCTCCTAAGGCAACACATAGTCCTCCTTGTTGCATAAATAAGTCTAGCCCCCTTCTATTTTGTAGAACTACTTCTGATAATGAAGTCAGTGATTCCTGGAGGTGGGTTATAGAAGTTTCTATCTGGTCTATATCTATGGCTATAGCAGCTCTCAGGTTATTATAGTGAATGCTCTGGGTGACTAGAGAGGCTATACCAGTTCCAGTATCCACCATTCTTATTCCCATAAGCAGGGCTAGGGTGGTGGCAGAGACAGGCTCCCTTTTAGCTCTGCCCAGCATTGGTTCCTTATTTAGATTATAAACTTCATAGATATCCTCCTCTTGATGATACAATATTTGAGGGAGGAGGTGAACTAAAATGCAAAAGCCTGTTTGGTTCATGATGTGTCCATGGGCGCAAGCAGTCAGCCCATTAGTACAAGCCCACCATCCCTGGGGTGGGGCCACATAATATTTATATAATTTGAGTGTTGGACTAATAGTGTCACACATTTTTTGATTTTTTGGGGGGACATATCCTATGCAGACCCCTTGTTCTTATACATTCTGGAGAGTTAGTCCATTTAGTTTATTTTGCCACCTGCATTTAGTAGGTGCATCTTCTACTGTATAGTTAGTACTGTTAAAGCCACCTGCCTTATAATAAGGGGGTCTTACATCATTGCATAGCCAGCAATTTTGTGTGACGTTTGGGTCTGAAGCATTTAACAAGTTGTAACTAGCTGATATAAGGTCTCATAATGAATCTGACCCAGAGTTATGAATTTCCTTAGTGGCAGCAGGCAGGAGTTGGCCTCTGGGCCTAGTGAGTATAGGGGCCTTGATCACTTCCTTTGTAGGGGATGGAGGATTTATAACTTGGTTAGGCCCTACTGAAAGTTTGCTTACAGATTGTATAAATAGTTGTACCATTATAAGGGTCCCTGGGTCTGACCAATATCTACCTTTTGCTCTAATGCCCCATATTTTTCCAGCTGTCCAGCCCTTATTATTTTTTCCTTGTTGGGTAAATCTAATTATTACTTTTGGGGGTAGTCCCCAACTGGGTTTACTCATTCTGAGTGGATGATTTAAAGATATTGATATAAAGTCCCCTCCTTTTGTTTCCCACCAGGTAAATCCAGTAGTTTCACATCCCCAGGAGTGGCAGAAATAATCTGCAGCATTGCCACACCCCTGTTTGTCTTGGGGACAGGCATAAAAATAAGTAAAGGCATCACAATCACCAGGACCTGTGATTACCGCAGTTAGGTCACAAAAGGAAAACGTAAGATCAGGCCACCACGTATCAAGGGTGCCACCTTGGAAGTTGAGTGGAGAATTTGCCCAGTGCTTACATCCTTAACAACCCAGGTCATGTTTAGAGGGGCATGTGGATTTTTCCCTTGATACCCATTTCCAATCCCATTTAAGACAATGAAGATAACACAAATATAAATCCAAACAAACTCACCCCTCAGACTCTGCTGAGTCTTATTTTTAGTGGGTTTTTGTTGTCCCTTTTGACTCTCCATTGTGTGGTTGTCTCCTATTTGCCAACCACTAATTTGAGGTGTGAATGATGTATCCAAGGTTTAAGTCCATCCACCTTCACAGCCGTAGGTCTGGTGAGGATCACAGTGAATGGTCCCTTCCACCAGGGCTCTAGGGTCTCTTTATGATGTCTCTTTACCCAGACAAGGTCTCCTAGCTGAAAGGGATGAGGGTCCACTGGAGGCAGGCTGTGGATGTACCGGATCAGTGGGAACAGGCGGTCTTGATCCCTCTGAAGGGCCTGTAAGGACTTCAAGACATCTTGGTTAGTGACCTCTGCTAAGAGATCAGCCATCTGGGGCAGAGAGGAGGGGGGTCTTCCAAACATAATCTCATATGGGGTCAAACCCTGTAAATAGGGGGTGTTTCTTGCCCTTAGAAGGGCAAAGGGAAGGAGTGCCACCCATTCTTTGCCAGTTTCCCAGGTTAATTAAGTCAGAGTCTCCTTAAGGTCCGATTCATCCTCTCTACCTGTCCTGAGCTTTGGGGATGATAAGCACAATGTAATTTCCAATTGGTCCCCAATATCTTGGCTAAACTTTGAATTACCTGGGATATAAACACAGGCCCATTGTCTGACCCAATAACAGTAGGAAGACCATACCTCGGGATGATTTCATCCAATAACTTCTTGGCTACTACAAGGGCAGTTTCCTTCTTGGTGGGAAATGCCTCCATCCATCCTGAAAAAGTATCTACAAAAACCAGTAAATACCTATATACAAACTTTCCAAGTTTAATTTCTGTAAAGTCCATTTCCCAATAGACCCCGGGAGATGTTCCTCTTTCTCTTTTTCCTGGGGATGTCATTAATTGGCTGGTGGCATTTGTGGCCTGACAGGCTTGGCACCTAATCACAACATCTTGGACTAACTGATGAAGGTGGGGGATATGATACCTAGGAGCTAGCAAGGCCTTGAGCTTTTTAATTCCCAGATGAGTTCCTTCATGTAGTTGCTTTACCAGAGTTCGACCTAAAGCAGTGGGCAGCACAGGCATCCATCCGAGGTAAAAGTCCATCCTTTTTTCCTGGAGGTGTTTGGCAATTTGAGGATATAGGTTTGATTTTCCTTACTGTAAACAGGTTTTTCAGGGAGGACTGGGGAAGGCATAGACAAGGTAGCTACCATAGGTGGGTGCAAGGCTATTTTCCTAGCCTCTTGGTCTGCCATCCTATTTCTAAAAGCCTCTGGGGAATGTTGTTTTTGATGTCCTGGGCAGTGGATTACAGCTACTTTGGTTTGCAACAAGATGGCTGCCAATAAGTCCAATATTTCTTGTTTATTTTTAATAGTCTTTCCCTTGGCTGTGAGGAGGCCTCTTTCCTGGTATATTGCCTCATGCACATGGGCTGTGGCAAGGGCATAGTGGCTGTCAGTGTAGATGTTAGCTGCCTTTCCTGCCCCTAATCAAAGGGCTTCAGTGAGTGCAATAAGTTTTTCCCTTTGTGCTGAAGTGCCTGGGGGCAATGCCCTTTTCCACAATGTCCTAGTCCCATTCACTACTGCTGCCCCCATGTACCTGATGCCCTTTTGCATGAAACTGCTCCCATCTGTATACATAATAATGTCAGGATTTGGTAGAAGGATGTCAGTGAGATCCTGTCTCAGTCCTTGGAGATGGCTCAGTATCTCTGAACAGTCATGAGGCTTGTGGTCCAGGTCTGGTGTTGGCAGCAGGGAAGCTGGGTAAAGGGCTGCACTTGGGGCAAATCTTACCCTCGGTTGGTCCAACAGTAGAGACCGATAGTGAGTCAGTCGAGCATTGGACATCCATCTGTCTGGGGGGGGCTCTTCAACCCCCCCCTCAATGGCATGTGGGGTGGTAATAGTCAGGGGCTGGCCCAAAGTCAACTTGTCTGCATCCTTAGTCAATAGGGCTGCTGCTGCTATGATCTCTAAGCACTTAGGCCATCCAGAGGCCTCTGGGTCTAATTTCTTAGAGATGTAGGCTACTGGTCTCCTCCAGGGCCCCAATGTCTGGGTCAGGACTCCTTTAGCCATTCCATTTGCCTCGTCTACATATAGTTGAAATGGCTTACCCAAGTCAGGTAGCGCCAATGCTGGGGCCTCCAGAAGCCCCCTCTTGATGTCTTTGAAGGCTGCTTCTTGATTGTTTGTCCAGTTGAAGCTTCCTTCCAGCCCCGTTGTGGCTGCATACAAGGGCTTAGCCTTCTCTGAGAATCCTGGAATCCAGAGCCTGCGAAACCCAGCTGAGCCCCCAAATTCCCTGACTTCACGCCGAGTAGTTGGGGTGGGAATATTTAGAATAGTCTGTTTGTGGGCTTGGGAGAGAGCACGTCACCCCCCTTTTAGTATGTAGCCCAAATATTGGACCTCTGTTTCACAGACCTGGGCTTTCTTTGCTGACACACGATATCCCAGTCCAGACAATAGCTTTAAGAGTTTTATAGTGCCTCTCCAGCAGGCTTCATTGTCCTCTTCAGCTAACAGCAAATCATCCACATATTGTAACAAAGACACTTCAGGGGTAGTTAACCTGTACTCATGGAGATCTCGGTGTAGGGCCTCATCAAAGATGGTGGGAGAGTTCTTAAATCTCTGAGGAAGCCTGGTCCAGGTCAATTGTCCACTAAATCCTTTATCTGGATCTTGCCATTCGAACGTGAAGAGGGCCTGGCTGATGGTACTCAGAGGAATGCTAAAGAATGCATCCTTTAGGTCCAGCATGGTATACACCTGTCGTTGGGCTGGCAAAGAACTGAGCAAGGTATGAGGATTAGGCACAGTAGGGTGAATATCTTGCACCCTTTTATTTGCCTCTCTTAAGTCCTAGAGTGGTTGATAATCTTGACCTCCAACTTTCTTGACAGGAAGTAGTGGCGTGTTCCATGGTGATTGACAGGGTATTAATATTCCAGCCTCTCTGAGCCTGTCAATATGCTTCTGGATTCCAACTTGAGCCTCTGGGGACATAGGGCACTGTTTAACTCTGACAGATTGTGCTAAAGGCTTAAGTTATACAATGACAGGGGGTAGATGACTGGCCAGACCTGGAGGATTCATCTCAGCCCACACAGTAGGCACAAGTTGTTGGAGCCGTTCAACCAATTGCCCTGGGGGAGGAGTTCAGGGCTCCTCATAAAGGCAGAATTCATCATCCAGGGCCAACACACAGACAACAGGCCTTCCTGGCCATTTTACAGAGGTCTTGCCTTCTGAAAAGTGAATGCCAGCTTTTATTTTTGATAACAAGTCTCGGCCCAGAAGTGGATATGGGCAGTCAGGCATCACAAGAAAAGAATGTGCAACCGTATGGTTTCCTAGGTCCACAGTTCTTTTGGTGGTCCAGGGATATAACTTGATGCCTGTAGCCCCTTGTGTCAAGGTTTCTGAGCCTGTAGTAGCTCCCATTGGTCATGTAAGGACAGAGTGACTTGCGCCACTGTCAACCATAAAACTGATGGGCCTCCCCCCTACTTTCAATGTTAGCCTGGGCTCTTGGGGGGAGTAGAGAGCCCTGACCCCCCTAATCTTCTAGGAGACCTAGTATCTCCAACTCTCCTTTGTCATTAGACCTCCGTGGACATTCATTTTTCCAGTGCTCTTTTTGCTTGTAGTAAGCACATTGGTCTCATCCAAGCCTTGGCTGTGTGGGACAGGGAGGTATTTTCTTACAGTTGCCTGGGTTCCACTCCTATCTCACTCCTGGATGAGCAGCGACCACAACTCTCTGCATCCATAAGCTCCCTCATGGTCTCTCAGGGGTTGCAAGTAGGATTTTGGCTAGGCGTCTGGTTTGTCTTTCATCAAGAGAGTCTCGATTGTTGAAGGTTCTCATTGCTATTTCCATGAGCTCTGACAAATTTTCCCCTCAAATCCTTTGATCTTTTGGATCTTTTTTTCTGATATGTGGTGCTGCCTGACTTACAAAAGCTACATTTATAGCTCTCTGATTTTCAGGAGCCGTAGGGTCTATTGGAGTGTAAGTGCGGTAAGCATCCAACAGCCTCTCTGGGTAAACAGCAGGAGATTCATTCGCTTCCTGCTGGACCTGCCCTACCTTCAACAAATTTGTGGGCCATCTAGCTGCAGCCCGGAGACCCCCCTTCAGAATCTGGCGATAGACCCAGAGCGACTCCCTACCTGCTGCTGAGTTAGGATCCTGCTGTGTTCTGGGGTCATGGGGAAAGCAGGGGTGGTGTTATTGGGATCTTCACTGGGTCAGCCGTCTTTCCCAGGTATTGCCTTCCTGGCCAGGTGCATGATTCTTTCCCTTTCCTCAGTAGTGATAGAACCTGTAAAAGTTGCTGAATATCCTCCCAGGTGGGCTGGTGTGTGGAAAAGATTGAATCCAACAACTCTATCAGGGCCTGGGCTTTCTCAGAGAAGGAGGGGGTCTGTCTTTTCCAATTGTATAAATCAGAAGAAGTGAAGGGGGTGTACAATAAAAAGGGCTGTTCCTGCCCTGGTAATGGAGGGGCGACAACTCGAAGAGGAAACATATCTGGTGAAATCTCTTTTCCTGACCCGTTGGCAGGGAGAGAGTACCAGCAGGTGAGTGTCTCCTGCCACTGGGGCTTCCCCTGTGGAGTTGGGCACAGGGGGAGCCTACGAATTCCTGGTTGGATCAGGGTCAGGAGTCATAAGATTGTATGGGGGTGGGAGGCCTTCCTCCTGGCTAGGAGGGAGGATGACCATGAGAGATTTCTGCTTCTTTGATCCTGCCTTTGTCTGGGCAAGGAGAAACTGTTTCTTAGAAAGTGGGGGAAGGTGAGGTTTTAACCAGTCTGGAGGCTAACTAACAAGAGACTGCCATGCATAAATGTATGCCTCTCATTCTGGATGACCCAGTTCCCCCAAAATCACAGCAAATACCAATTCCATAGTACATTTGTCAAAAGAGCCTTCTGAAGGCCATCCGACCTTAAAAGCAGGCCATTCTAATGCACACAATATGTGTATTCCCAGCAGTGACAGTTCCCATCCCTGCGGCCGCATTTTTGAACTCCTTAAAGTGATTGAGCATCAAAGAAAGGGGAGGCCTTTGGAGATATGAAGAGGTAGATTGTCCCATGTTAGATTAGAAATACAGAAGAATGGAGACAAAGCCAGTAACAAGAAGAAAAGCACAAAATCCACAAGTCACATGAACATGGTAAGGATATGGAAAGCACAGAAGATATTCAGATGGCAGGGGCTGTCTGCCGTAACCAGAGCTGTGACCAGAATCGAAGGGCTGAGTCCACTGCCCATGCCCTGAAACTGAATACCAAGCATCTCCTAAGTCTGGTTCAAGATGAATTTCTGATTCGTTTCCTGGACAGTCGGAGCGTCCCCCTTCTCTCATGCCCAGTGGAACTAGTTGCATCCAACCTTCCCCTAGGGCAAAAACTCTGGCACCACTAAGACCAAAACTAGCTTAAGCTCAGTACCTTTTAAAGTGCTTTTTTTTTCTCCAAGGCCAGCTAGCGTCCTGCAAAGTAGGAGAAGCTCCCTGGGGCGGAGGTGGCGAATCTCAGTTGAACCTCCAAGAATATTAGGCTCAATCCGCCACACTCAAGCAAGAAAGGTGCCGGGGGGCTACAAATATTTGTAGATGTAAGTTTAATCGAGGGTTAATTACAAGCAAGCAGAAAAGAAGCCACAACAGCCAATAACTCAGACAGAATAGATAGAGCAGACGATGTATTGGGCTGAGCACACTCCCATGGTATTGGAGGGCAGTGGCCCCAAGACCCAATTTCCTTTAGCTTTTATTCCCAGTTAGGGGTTAGGGGGTTTTCACTGCAGTTACAGTGACCTTTTCTCTGATTGGTGGGGTCTTGATGATTGCAGACCAGGCAGTTTTTCACTGGATCAGTCCACCTGTTCTGTACCCCTTTTCCTATTATTTTATCTGACCTGGACCTTCTGTTCCCATAAAGCATTTATCTGTATGCTTTTTGGCAGAAGTTAAATCCTATTATTTTATCTATGCCATGTCTTTTTTTGTCCCTACTTTTTTTTAAACTTTGAGGTGAACTCTAGGCCAAGATGGAGCTGACCAAGCTAAAATGGAGTCAGCTTGGTCCTCACAGAATATGTGAGTGCTGTTGTTGAGGATATACTGAAAATAAAGTGCACTTTAAAAAGTTAAAACTTGACACTTGGTGACCAAGTGGGGTCCAGCATACTAGGCTGGACAGCCAAAGCTGAGGAAGAAACCAACAGGAAGCAAACTGAGTGACCAACCAGTTCTCCATATTAACATTTGAGATTAGCAACAGAAGCCAAACAAACAAACAAACAAACAAAAAATTCACATGCCAAAGACACAACAGAAAAACAACAATGTGGAAAAAGCTTATAATAAATACCCACTGTAGAAGATCCCAACAATGAGATCTTCCTGGAAGGAAACCAAGACACTGACATTAGAAGAACAATTGTAGACATATTCAGGAAATCAAAGAATATAAAGAATACAAATCAGAGAAATGAAGGGAAAGAATGAAAAACTCATGAAGGAACTAGAAGGAAAGAATGATAAACTCTGGAAAGGACTAGAGGAAGAGAAATACAAACTCCAAAAAAAACTAGAGGGAGAGAATGACAAACTCTGGAAGGATGTGGAAACACTGAAAAGATCTCAGGCTGAGAGAAAAAAAGAAATTGACCAGCAAAGAAAGGAGCTACAAGAAGAGAATGAAAAGATCTAAAAGGAAGTGGAAATACTGAAGAAATCACAGGATGAAATGAAAAAGGAAATTGAACATTCATCCAAACAGCAGGAAAGGATGGAAAACAGCCTCAGAAGCAGAAGGGATGAAGCAGAAAAAAAGAATATCAGACCTACAGGATAACACAGTGCAGCTAGAAATCTCAAGTAAAGATTATGAAAAATTAAAAAAAAAAAAACCACAAGAGTGGAACAACCAGAAAATGTGGGACACTATGGAAAGATCAAACCTCCATATAGAGGAAGAAGAATCACAAGAGAATGGTATTGATGAGATCTTCAACAGAATAATAGAAGATTTCCCCAAACTGAAAAAAATACACACCCATACAAATATAAGAAGCACACACAATACCAAACAGACAAGACCAGAAAAGAAATTCCCCATGTCATATCATAGCTAAAACACTAGATGCTCAAAACAAGGACAAAACACTGAAAGCCACAAGAGAAAAACAACAAATTACATCAGAATTACAGCTGACTTCTCAGTGCAAACTATGAAAGCCAGAAGAACATGGTATTACCAGTGCTAAATGACTTTAGATGCCAACCCAGATTACTGTACCCAGCAAAAATGTCAATCATAGTTGAAGGAGAAGGAAAAATCTTTCGTGACATAAACAAAATGAAAGAATACATGCCAAAAAAAACCCAACACTTCAGAAAATACTTGAAGCAATTCAAAGAACAGAGGAAAGGATGAACTATACTTAAGCAACCCAAGATAGAAATTACCAAAATCATAATAGAGTAAATAAATACCTAGAACAAGAATGCAGATGAAAATCTGCATGAAAAATCAATAGACTGGGGGAATGGATTAGGAAATAGAATCCATCTATATTCTGCCTACAAGAAACCCATCTCACCCTCAAGGACAGACATCATCTTAGAGTGAAAGGATGGAAAAAATATTCCAAGCAAATGGTACCAAAAAGCAAGCAAGAGTGGCTATTCTAATATAAGACAAAATAGATCTCAGAGTAAAATTAATCAGAAAAGAAAAAGAGGGCCATTATATCCTTATCAAAGGAGCAATTAACTGGGAAGATTTCACAATCTTAAATGTTTATGCACTAAACTCTAGTGCACTGAACTTTATAAACACAATCCTTCAGGACTTCGAAGCACAGATTAATTCCTGCACACTAATATTGAGGGACTTCAATAGCCCTCTGAGTCCCTTGTATAGGTCAACTGGACAAAAATAAACAAGGAGACATTAGAACTGAAGAATACAATACACCAAATTGACCTCACAGATATCTACATATTGTTCCACCCAAACACCAAAGAATATACTTTCTACTCAGTGCCCCATGGAACATTCTCCAAAATCAACCATATACTGGGACACAAAAGAAATCTCAACAAACACAAAGGATTGAAATTATTTCATGCATTCTGTCAGACCACAGTGCAATAAAGCTCAAGAATAACATCAGGATAAGCCCTACTAACAATAAGAACAGATGGAGACTGAATAACACAATCCTGAATAATGAGTGGGTCAGGGAAGAAATAAAGAATGAAATAAAAGCATTCCTGGAACTAAATAAAAATGACAATACAACACAACAAAACCTGTGAGACATATTAAAATCAGTCCTAAGAGGGAGATTTATAGCCCTAAGTGCCCACATTCAGAAAAACAGAAAGAGAACAAATAAAGGACCTAACATTGCAGCTAAAAACACTTGAGAGATAGGAAAAAATGAACCCTAAACCCAACAGACAGGAAGAATTAACAAAAATCAGAGCAGAAATCAATTAAATAGAAACAAAGAAGACAATACAAAAAATCAATTAATCCAAAAGTTGGTTCTTTGAAAAAATAAACAAAATAGACAGACCTCTAGCCCAGTTAACCAAAAGAAAGAAAGAGCAACTCCAAATCAATAGCATTCATGATGAAAGGGGAAACCAAATCACAACAGATAAGGAAAAGATCCAGACAATCATAGGAGAATACTTAAAAAAAACGTATATTCTACTAAATTTGAAAACCTAAGAGAAATGGATGAATATCTGAAATTATGGGAACCAACAAAGCATAACTAAGAAGAGATTGACAACTTAAACAGTCCCATAATACTTGAGGAAATTGAAGATATAATAAAAAGCCTCTCATCTAAAAAAAGCCCAGGCCCAGATGGTTTCTGTGATGGTTAATCCTGGGTGTCAACTTGACTGGACTAAGGAACAAATAAGAGAAAAGGGTCTTCTGATTGGACCACCTCAACTCGGATGGCCCACCCCAAATGTGGGTGTTACCTTCTGCTGGCAGGCAGTATTTAAGGCCACAGCAGTGGGAGCTGGTCCCTTTTTTTTCCTCCTGCGGCTTGCTTCTCTCATCTGGTGAGTTTGTCTTGCTGCTGTGATCAACCTTTCGGATCCCAGCGTGTACTGAGACCGGCAGATCTCCTGGAATCCATTCGGGCCTTCAGCACTAGACTGGGACTCCTGAGACATCCAGCCTTGCGGACTGAGCGGTTCCCTGGATTCCCGGCCTCTCCAGTTCGGCGCTACTGTTGAGCTCCGTCACGTGAGCAAATCAATAAATTGTATATAGTTATATATATTCATCCTGTTGCTTCTGTTTCTTTAGAGAACCCTGACTAATACAGATTTTGGTACCAGAAGTGGTTCTAGAGAAACAGAATTGAAAGGATGAATTTCTTTAGTGGGCTTGGTAGCCTCTGGAGCCAGCTCTCCAACCCAATGAAGCCTAGAGTTACTGAAGGCTCTCCTGGTGGCATGAAGAGGAATGATAATCCTTGGTGCAGACTATTTGATCTAATTATGAAGATAGATCCATTTGACTCACCTAACTCACCTCTTGTGAGAAGCAAGGAATTTAGCGACTCTATATATAAAACGTTCGAGAAATTGCAGAAAAATCAGGAAAATAATGATGTTGCCTTGTTGCTCCTAGCATGTCTGGATAAACTGTTAGACGAAAATATGGAGCTCGGTGATAAAAATGACCAGCTCCGGATTCGAAACAACAGTTTAAAGGTTTCCAAGTGTGCTCTGGAAGAGAATCTTCTCTCCAGCAGCCAAAGAGCTAAAGCAGCAGAAAATCAAGCTGGAGCCCTTATTATACGGTTGGCTGATTTACAACGCAAATTTAATTCCCAGCCACGAAAAGTGTCAGCAGTTAAAGTGAGAGCACTGGTGGGGAAAGGGTGGAACCCTGAAACTTGGGATGGAGATGTGTGGGAGAACTATGATGATGAGGATTTTGAACCCTCGGATTCTGAGGGATTTTCTTTATCTGAGGAATTAACCTCCCCACCCTCAGCAGAGAATCCACACCCTGCAGATCCCTCCTCCCCACCCTTGCCTGAGGAAATTAATCCCCCCCTCCCAGTGGGAGCTGATGTCCCTCAGGGCCCAACAATTGTTGCCTCTAGACCTATAACCAGATTGAAGTCTAAGCAAGCCCCTCAAGGTGAGATAGAAAGTGTGGTCCACGAGGAGGTGCGATATACTACTAAAGAAATTAATGAGTTTGCTGATTCATTCCGGCAGAAGCCTAAGGAATATGTGTGGGAATGGATTTTAAGGGTGTGGGATAATGGTGGAAGGAATATAAAATTGGATCATACTGAGTTTATCGATATGAGCCCACTGAGTAGAGATTCTAGGTTTAACATGGAAGCTCGAGCAGTTAAAAAAGGTGTTAAAAGTTTATTTGAATGGTTGGCTGATGTATTTATTAAAACATGGCCTACTAACAGCGAGTTAGAGATGCCTGATATTCCTTGGCTTAGTATTGATGAAGGGATTGTGAGGGTCAGGCAGATGGGCATGCTCGAGTGGATTCGAAGTGTAAAACCACATTCTCCACAATATGAGGACCCAGAGGACATGCCACTCACTGAATTTATAAGATGGAAAGTACTGAGAGAGACACCAGAACATTTGAAGAGCTTTGTTTTTGCTCTATTTCTTATGCCAGATCTTACAGTTAGAGAAGTTGTGGCTC
>VZQC01007663.1:88180-170781 GCA_009823505.1 Rhizomys pruinosus
AAAAAACCCACAGCCAACATCATCCTAAATGGATAAAAGTTGGAGGCATTCTCCTTAAACACAGGAACACGGCAAGGCTGTCCACAATTTCCACTCCACTTCAATATAGTGCTTGAAATGTTTGCTAGGGCAATAAGTTGAGAAAGCAAAATTAAAGGAATAATAATTGGAAAAGAGGAAGTAAAATTATCCCTTTTTGCAGATGATATGATAGTTTACCTAAGGGATGTTAAAACCTCCACCAGAAAGCTCCTGGAAATGATTAAACATTTCAGTAAAGTGGCAAGATACAAAATAATCCTTGAAAAATCAGTAGCCTTTCTTTACACCAACAATAAGCAACTGGAGAAGGAATATAAGGAGACCTTCCCAATCACGATAGCTTAAAAAAAATTACCTGGGAATAAACCTAACCAAAGACAACAAAAAATTTAAAACCCTGAAGGAGATTGAAAATGACATCAAAAGAGGAAAAGACCTCCCATGCTCATGGATTGGAAAAATTAATATAGTAAAAATGTCCGTTTTACACAAATTAATATACAGATTCAATGTAATCCCAATCAAAAGCTCCATGAGCTTTTTCACAGACTTGGAAAAAAAAATCCCTAAATTCATATGGAAAAACAAAAAAAATAGCTAAAGCAACCCTGAGTGAAAAGTGCAATACAGGGGTGATTACTTTATCAGGCATCAAGCTATATTGCAAGGCTATAGTCATAAAGACAGCCTGGTACTGGCAAAAAAAAACAAAAACAAAACCAAAAAAACCAAAACCAAAAACAAAAACAAAAACCCAGACCCATTGACCAATGGAACAAAATTGAAGATCCAACCTTGAGCTCGTATAACTTCAGCCACCTCATATTTGACAAAGGGGCCAAAAAAGCTCAATGGAGGAGACATAGCAGCTTCAGCAAATGGTGTTGGCAAAACTGGATCACCATTTGCTTTTTTAAAATTAATTTATTATTTTTTATGTGTATGAGTGTACTGTCTGCGTGTAGGTTGGTTCACCCATGTCGTGCAATGCCACAGAAGTCAGAAGAGGGCGTCGGAATCCCCTGGAACTGGAATTAAAGATGGCTCTTTGCTGCCATGTGGGTGCTGGGAATCAAATCTGGGTCCTCTGCAAGAGCAGTCAGTGCTCTTAACCAATGAGCCATCTCTCCAGCCCCTGGGTCACCATTTGTAGAAAACACAATTAAACCCTTACAGCTCACCTTGTACAAAAATAAACTCCAAGTAGATCAAAGATCTCAACCTGAAACCAGAAAACCCTGAAGGTGATAGAAGAAAATGTCGACAGCAATGTATAAGACATAGGAGTAGGTGTGGTGGTTTGAATGAAATGTCCCCCATAGGCTTAAGTATTCAGATATTTTGTCCCCAGTTGGTGGCACTGTTCTGGTGTGGCCATGCTGGAGGAAGTAAGTCATTGGGGGCAAACAGTGAGTTTAACAAGCCTTGTGTTCTTCAGGGTCTCTTTCTCTCCACTTCCCATTCTCATCGGATGAAGTGAACTTTGGCTTTTTGTTCCAGCCTTGGCCACCATGCCTCCCCAACCACACTGGACTCTTAATTCCCTGGAATCATCAATAGTAAGCTCAAATAAACTCTTCCTTTTTATAAGTTCCCTTGGTCATGGTGGTTTTATCACAGCAACAGAAAAGTGACTAATACTAAGTAACTCAAAGACGTTTTTTTTCTTTTTTTTTTGGTCTTTTCGAGACAAGGGTCTCCCTGTAGCCAACCCCAGCTGTCCCTGGAACGGCGACTCTGTAGACCAGCTGGCCTTGACCTCACAAAGAGATCCACTGCCTCTGCCCCCCAAGTGCTAGGAGTAAAAGAAGGCGTGCGCCACCACTCTCCCGTTCGTAATCAAGAACTTTTAAATCAAACAGCACTGCCCAGGGGGGAAATAAAGACGACAGTTTGAAACAAGTGAGACTTATTCAATTCAAATGACTTTTGTACGCTAAATAAACAACAGGAAGTGAAGAGAAAACCCCAAAAAGATGGGAAACCTTCACCACTGAATCATCCGGACAAAGCATTACTTCCAAAATTGTATAAACTACATAAAAAACAAACAAGTAAGGAAAAAAATGACCTACTCCATCTATTCCAAAAAGAACGGAGTAAAGAGCTGACGAGACTTCCATTCAACCAATAATGAAGTAAAAGATGGCTGGAAACATCTCAAAAGTGTTCAACATCATTAATATATAAGAAGAGAACTGCAAATTTAAACTACTCTAATGTATCATCTCACTCCAATAGGACTGACAAGGAAGACCACAAAAGAGCCCAAGTGCTGGAGAGGAATGTGGGGAAAGGGGAACACTCATCCCACTGCTGTGGAATGTAAACTCATGACAACTACTGTGGAAAGCAGTGTTGAAAAACCTTGGAAGACTCAAATGAGCCCACCACCTCAGCCCAGCCAATGAACCACTCCTGGGGGGTATATACCCACAAAGACTCATCCTACGGCAGAGATACAATCCACATTCCTCTTTATTGCAGCTCTCTCTCTCACAATAGCAAAGATCTTGGAACCAACCCAAATGCCTCTAACCTGATGAACTGGATTAACAGTAACAAAAGTGTGGCACAATCATGAAACTTTGCAGGTAAATGGAGGGAACTCGAGCCATTATGCTAGTGAAGTAACACAAGACAGTCCTGAGAAAAAAAGGCATATTGTTTCCCTCATTTGTGGTTGTTGACACCAAATCGAACCATCCCCAGTTTGGCAGGACAAATGAGCAATTTAAAAAAAAAAATTTCTTTAGTATCTGAAAGCAACGATGCTATGTATAAGGTGAGATCTTTTGTAAAATTAAATTAGATTTTGTTATTGATGCTTGGTGCATTTCATACATTTTTAGCAATTCAGTTGGTCTGCTTATTTCGCCTCCCCCCCCCCACCCCCCGACTCCATCCCGATCATGCATTCTGCCATGACTGGCCTGCAGCTTTCTCTGTATATTTTTTTTTTTTTTTTTGTTTCATTTTTTAGCTATAAGTAGTAATCCATGAGTACAACTCCGTCGATGCAAAACCTATCTGCAGGCTGTTGTGCCCCCCCCAAACACCTACAGTCCCCCACTCTCCAGTGGGGTGTGGACAGTTGTTTTTTCAATAAAGTTGATCAAATAGGTGTCCAACGACAGTGTTGTAGTTCACCATTCCCACCAAATCCGCAAGCCCGGTATATTCTAACCACAAACCCCCTCTTCCATTCCGCAGGTTTCCATAGGCTTAGAAAGGGGCAACAGGTGGAATAGAGGGTAAAAACAGTCCACTCTCGCTGGAGCGGTTGACTTGGACTCTGGGCAGTTCATGGCTGTATTCCTTTCATGGGCTGACAGTTTGTCCAGGATAACCTTTCGCCTACGAATGAAGCACAAGCATTAGATATATAGGTAGTTTAAGCAGCACTAATAGTTATGGTAGTGCTGCTTAAGCATAGACACAATGTTTGGTATGTTAATCCATGATTTACAATTTTCCCCCCTGTTAATATGACAGGGTCTTAGCTGTGGCTTATAACATCTCCTAACCCTGTAGAGGATGTAAAGCTTGTGGCATCAGCATGGGTTATTTCTCCAAGGGAGAGCCAATAGCCAATTAAATTTGGGATATACAGACATATTGCTGCCATTGCTGCACAGTAGTTCCAGGCAGGTGGGTGTAGCTGGTGCTGACGGTGTAGTCTTGCTTTACTCAGTGAGGACCCATATTTTCTTTATTGGTTTCTAGTGGCATTTTGGGTAACACTGCTCTGCTGGCTCTGGCATTCCATAGGCCATCTGTTACACTTGCATGTGTGGTCTCAATTACATCCCTCCCATTTAACGTCAGGTCTTCGAAGCCAGGTCTTATTGCCATCTCCAGCCTGTAGAGGTATCCCACTTAGAGGCAAGGAGGCCCCTTACCTTTTGTGGGCCCTTGGATCCCCTGGGCCAACATCTCCACCTGTAGAATAACCCATTGCGGATGTCAGAGCTCCTGATAATAAGGTGAATATCTTTAATGGGCGCTAGAATTGGAACCTACCAGCTTATATTCACACATTGTAGTTACCATATATAGATAGAGGATATATATTCATAATTCTAAAAAAGAATGTAATTATACTCTTTGTTTCCTGTATTTTTTATTATAACTTATTGAATAGTTTATAATGTATTTTTCGGACATCATTATAATTCAGTATCATTTAGAACAGATTCCCTTTTCCTTCTTCCGCCAACCCCACCCGTTCTTTGCCTTCTGCCATGCATTCCTGGCATCTTTCTGTTACCTGCAAGGCAACTTTAACTGGTAAAATTTGAATCCCTAAAGGTGTTTTGGAATTAACCCTTAGTTTATGTTGCGACTTTGGAATTTTTATTTATGTGTGGAGTTTATACGCATATTTTGGAGTAATATAATAAAATTAAAGGGAACAAAAAGAGAGGGAAAAGAAAACTAATGCAGATCTCACTAATTTTATTATACTAAAATTACCTTTAAAAATATCACTGTAATAAACCTTCCTAAGTCATACTCCGTATCATTCTAGTGCTTAAAAATAATTACAGGCGTTCCTATAAATTTCCACATTCCAATGATTATCACTTGTAACCTTCGTAAATTTCAGGGTTTTTTATCTTTTTGTAATCTGTTACAATTTTCTAATTGAGTCGATATTTTCATATAATGTATTTTGATCATATTTTGACCAACTCTCTGCCCCCCTTCACCATTACCCACTTCATGACCTCTGCTAGCATATGAAAAACCCTGTTCATCTTATGCAACACATTTGAATTGGGTGCCAGAAAATTCATATTACATTAAGATGTCAGTGATCAACAATTTTTTCTTTTGAAAACTACGTGTGTGTTGTTATTTTCATTTTTGTATCTGGCTTATTTCACATAACACAATAATATAGATATATTCTATATATTATATTTCTCACCCCCAAATACCCCCAAACATTACAAACATCTGAAAATGAACTGTAAATTATTCCAAAACATCTTTAGGGCCTAAAGTAGATTAAGAAATATTCTATGAAATGCACAAAAGTTCAATAAAAATATTAAAAAGTTAAAACTGTAGGCATGGGTATGTGGCTATTACTATTGCAGTAGCAGATCTTGAAATTTTCCCATTTTGCTTGCCTCCCAGCATGAGCTCATTGCCTTAGCATTTTCAAGATTTCATGGAGCAGGGCAGAATATTTTTCCTCACTCAAAACATACATAATAAAACAATAAGTTTATATTAGGTGTGATTAAGAAAAAAATCCCATCATCATAATGATTATTTTGTCACTTACTCTCTCCTTTGATTGTTGATTTCTTAAAATGAAAATTTTAGTGAAGTTTTGTGCATTTTATACATTTCTTAATCAAATTTAGACCTATTCCCCCTTCCTTGCCCCCACCCCACCAGAGCTCATGCATTCTACCATACATATCTTTCATATTTTTCTCAGTCTTTTTAAAATATTTTGATGCAGCATTTTACTATTTGGGGCTGAAGTTTACTGTTTTAGTCAGTTCTTTGATCCATTCTTTGTTGTTGTTGTTCCTTCCAATTTGTCTAGCTCCAAAATATGCATATATACATGCCACATATATAACAAGATTATGACACCTGAAAATAAACTATAGGTTAATTCCAAAGCATGTTTAGAGATTCACATTTTGACAGTAGAGTTTTATACAGGTAAAGAAAAAATATTACTTTACATTCCTACACTACATAGCAAGTTGATGAATAATATCAGGTGTTGTATTTACTAAAAAAGAAAAAGAATTTTTCAGTTTGTCTTACAAATAGAGATTTGGTGCTAGGATCCAGAAATGAGGGTTACCATACATCACTTCATTTTCTTGGACTGTGTTACCTCACTTAGCATAATGGCTTCTAGTTTCATTCATTTACCTGCAAAGTTCATGGTGTCATCTTTCTTTACTGCTGCATAGAATTCCATTGTGTAGGTGTACCACATTGTTTTTTTTTTAATTTTATTTATTTATTTTTTATGTGTACGAATGTACTGTCTGCATGTAGGTTTGTACACCCTTGTCATGCAACACCACGGAGGTCAGAAGAGAGTGTCAGATTCCCCTGGAACTGGAGTTCTCCTGGAATTGGAGTTACAGATGGTTCTCAGCCGCTATGTGGGTACTGGAGATTGAACCCCGGTCCTCTGTAATAGCCGTCGGCGCTCTTAACCACTAGGCTATCTCTCCAGCCCCTACCACATTGTTTTTATCCACTCATCCTTTGAAGGACACTTTTCATTGTTTGCTGTTTGGTTTTGAAAGAGTCAGAAGAGAATTAAGAGATAGCTGTGGATCCTTTCTTTTGTTCTCCACAACTGATGACTTTATCTTTACACTAGACACGGTAAAAAAATGAAGCAAGAGGTAAGACTGAGTCCAAATCTTACATCCACAAAAATTTCTCCTTATTCTGCCATGTCCTGTCCTTTAATTAAAATCTATGTAATGTAAATATGCAATATATAATATATAGTGTTATTATATAATAAATATTCTGATATACAGTACCAAAAATGAATATATACACTTTTTTTCAAGGAGCATCTACATTTTCTAAGTGTCAGGCATAGCTTATTGAGTATGTCTATTACATGCTTAAGTAGAGTTTATTGCATTAGAATATGGGCAAATCTTTGAGAATCCTTACTGGAAACTCCTAATTCCTTGACCTGTCTATGAAATACTGTTTATCACACCAAGCAGATTTAGAAGCATGGTATAAGCAGTATGTACAGAAACAATGAAATTAATGACTTGCTTTGAAGTTACCTTTTTCTGTTTCATTACCATCATGAGGAGTGCACATGGCTGTCCTTGCTCCTGGCTTAGCTTCATGGTCAGTGGCATCATACTGGCAAAAATTGGTGTTTGAAAATGACACTGTAGTAAATAGTCTAATGGCTAGCACATGTTAGACTCTCACAACTGCTCTGGGCATTGTTTCTCTTCTTTCTTTAAATTCATTTTCATATTTGAATTTGATTTATGACTTTGGCCTAGGTACTCGTATAACAATTTTTAACAAATAAGTTAAAGATATTTAGTAAAAACTGAGATCTTATGTGCTTGGTGCAATCTGGTGATTCTTCCTAAAATATCTGAGCTTATCCATTGCTTTCAATCTTTGAATGTGTATGTGATGTGTGTGTGTGTATGTGATGTGTGTGTATGTGTGTGTGTGTGCATATTAGTGTGTGTGAGTGCAGCCATGCATTTGACACAGTGTGTGTGTGTGTTGTGCGTAAGTCAGAACAATGTAGGGTGTGAGTCTCTCCACCCTATTTAAAGCAGGGCATCTTGCTGTTCTCTTTTTCTCGGTCTGTTTCAGCTGGCCAGTGAGCCTCATATGATTCTCCTAACTCTACTTTCCATCTTGCCATAGGAGCACTGGAATTATAAACACACGCTACTCTGTGTAGTGCTACATGTGCTATAGAGATTCACACCCAGGTCCTCATTCTGACAAACCAAGTGCTTCACCTACTGAACTATCTCCCCAGCCCTGTCTGTCTTTGCTGGAATTCTTTCAAAAGTATTTGACTTCAATCAACCTATCTTTAGTCCCAGGGAACCTAGTTGGGTTCTGACTGGCTTTATGGGCCCAGATAAGTCACTTTCCCATTCTGACCCTGTTTCCTATGCATGGAAGGGAATTGATGGTAAGAATGATTTGTAAAGTGTCTTGCAACTGAGAAATTAAATGATTGAAACACTAGAAATGGAAGCTCATTAAGTCTCAGCAGGATACAGCAATTTCTCGAGATCATTCTGGCATAAATATCACTACTAGCTGTGTCACAAGACTTTCAAATTAAACTTTATTTTAACTTAATATTTTGCCTCTGCTTACGATCACATTCTAGAGGATCCTGTCATAGTAGAAATCAGATTTTATTAACCCCACTCCAGGATGCACACACAGCATAGAGTGTGAAAATGTATTTATGGAAGTCATAGGACAAGAAGTTCAAAATTATAACTGTCCTTTAAAGCAGGCATTCTATCCAAAATCTGCCAAAGAAGAAATGGAATCCTCACAGACCTGGAGGATAATATTACGAAATCTAGAGATGCACAATTTACCACTTTCATTGATTTCTCCAAGGTTAGGCTTGTTTATTTTTTTCTGAGTCTCTAGACCTCAGCTCCTTATTTTCTTTCCTGAGAGAGTGGGGGTTACTATATTGTGAGGTGTTGTGATCTAAGATTGGAAAGAAAATGATGTGCTACCATAGTACCCAATTATGGAAGGCTGTGGCCTCCAAGACAGATAATGAAATGTACCTCTGGGTGGAATGTGCCATTATCTCCTCTCTTTATTAAGAGTTAATCATGGTAGACTGACCAATCATCTTTCTATGGGACCATATCTCAGAAATGTGGAACAGCCTTAACCATGCTAAAGAGATAGAAGGAATGATTCTCTTTAATGAAACAATGTATTTTTTGCTTCCACCCCTAGTCCAGCCTTTTACATATATACAACTTCTGAATTACTAAGGAAAGAGTAAAACTTTTACTTTTCTTCTTTCTCTCTTCAAAAATTATTTTATTATATTGATTTTTATTTTATCGATTTTTATTTAATGGGTATGCCTGTTTTGCCTGCAAGCGCACCATGTTCTTGTAGTTTCCACAAACACCATAAGAGGGCATTGGATCCCCTGGAACCTCTGAAGTTATTAGCTGCCAGGAAAATGCTGGGAATAGTATCCAGGTCTTTTGCAAAGGCATCCAGTGCTCTTAAATACTGAGCCAGAACTTTTCTGGGGCTAGAGAGATGGACTAGCGATTGAAAACGCCAACTGCTCTTGCAGAGGACCCAGGTTCTAGCTCCAGCAGCCACATGGCAGCTGAGAACTGTCTTTAACTCCAGTTCCAGTGGAATCCAACGCCCTCTTCTGACCTCCGAAGCATTGCACGACACGGGTGCACAGACCTACAGGCAGAGAGTACATTCATACACATAAAAATAAATAAATAAAATATTTAAAAAATATTTTAAAAAAGAATAAAAACCCAAAGAAATGACCCTAATTTCTCTGGTAAAAGATGGCAATGCCTTGGATGCTGCTCAGGAAACATGATATTTTAACAGTCAAGATGACTAAGTACAAATCCAACTTACTGCACATTATTTTTATTAACTCTTATGACATATTTATATTACGCCACATTTATTACCTATGGAATTACTATTTCCAAACTGGATGACAACTAATGAAAAGATAGTTTTAAGAAAGTAATGCAGATAATAGCTTCTAAAGTAACAGTTCACCTGAGTTTTTTCCCTTCTCTTCTCTTTCTTCTTATTTTTCCTCTTCCTCCTTTTCTTTTTCCCTTCCTCCTTATCTCCTTCCCTCCTTTCCTCTCTCCCTCCCTCTCTCCCTTTCTTGACATAGTTTGATGTTTCCTAGGCTACTCTTAAACTGGCTATGTAGCAAAAGAACATTGAACTTCTGTCTTTTTACCCCCACCTCCTGAGTGCTGGGAATACTGGAATACATGTCTATGTCCTGTCTGGGCTATGCTAGGATTTGAACACTCTACCAACTGAGCTACTTCTGCAGCCCCATGATCATGTTTTCAGATGGACTGAAATATTCTCAGTATCTTTCTGTTCTTTCTCCAACTGTACTTTCTCATCATCTTAATAGGGTAAATAAAGATGATTTGTATCAAGCAAAAACATTTACTAATATTTGTGGGTCTCTCTGTTGATGGATAACTCTGGTTTTGCAGTAAAAGGCAAAATATGTCCCCATTTTACAGCTGTGAAAACTGAGAGAACTTCATGATTTTACCTCAGAACAAGTATTCTTATGTTCTGAAGTAAAATAATGAGGTTCTCTTATGTTCCCCAGCTGGAAAACCTTATTATAAAATTTTTATTCTAGAACTGGAAGGTTTATTAGGCAGAAAACCATTGCGCTTCCTTAGACAAATTTTTTTCACAGATGTCTACCTACCAGTTGTGTCTCTAAAATATTTTATATTTCTTTTATTTTCAGTGCTTGATAATAACTAACTGGACCTTGTATAAGCTAGGCAACAAGTGCTCTACTGCTGAGTTACATACCCAGTTTTCTTACACACACACACACACACACACATACACACACACACACACACATACAAGCACACACACACACAAACTATCATACATCTATCATCAATCTATATCATCATCTGTGTTGGTTTGAATGAGAATGTTCTGCATAAGCTTCAAGTATTCAGACATTTTGTACCCAGTTAGTGGTGCTGTTTTGGGAGGTCTTAGAAGGTATGGCCATGCTAGAGGAAGTATGTCACTGCAGGAGGGCTTAGAGAGTTCAAAAGGCATTGCCAGTCTCCAGTTGCTCTCTCTCTGCTTTCTGTGCTCACTTGAAGTGAACCTTGGCTTTCTGCTCCAGCTCTTGCAGCCATGCCTCCCCACCAAAATAAACTCTAATTCCCTGGAACCATCAACGATAAGCTCAAATAAACTCTTCCTTCTATAAGTTCCCTTGGTCATAGTGGTGGTTTTATCACAGTAACAGAAAAGTGACTAATACAGTAATTGGTACCAGAGAGTGGGCTGTTGACTGTGAAGAACCTGACCATGAGCAAATTTAGAGAAATGTGGAAGACTTTGGAACATTGGGCTAGAAAAGCTGTTGACTACTGTAAGCAGAGCTTAATGGGCCATTCTAGTAGAAGCTTGGAAGAAATTAGTGCTGAGAAAAATGTATTTCCAGAGCAAAATAAAGACTTAAGGAGCATCTGGGATATTTTGTCAGAGTCTGGCTGGAGTTTGCCTGCAACCCAAATGCTTGCCTGAGGCTAAGTTCAAAAGAAATGGACTAAAGTCTTTGGTGGAGGATAGTTCAAGACAGAATGGTGGCATGGCTATTAATGGCTAATATTATACAGATCCACAATTGAAAAGAGCAAATGGGCAGAAAGAAATGCAGAATGTACAGTTTGGATTTAAAAAAGTGCACTAGGAAGATTAATGTTGGATCCAAAGCCCTTGCTGAAAGACAGGATCCCTTTGATAAGGAGATTAAAGAGATTAAGGAGAGGCCTAGATATTTACAAGTAAACAACAGGAAGAGTACCTTCAGGGCAAGACCACACCCAGTTAAGCTTCCAACTTTTGAAAGGAAAATACTGAACTGAACCAGTTTTTCTATTCCAACAAGTCCAGGGCAGAGAAAAGCTGTGAATGTGGTTGATGTAGCCAGGAACCATCCCAAACTTGCACAAACCAAACTCCGCAGTTTCATTCACATGGTTCTGGCTTTAGAGACATGAAGGATGCAAGAGTGAAGGGATCATCAGTTCTTCCTTGGTGGTTTCAGAGAGCCACCGAGGCCAGGCAGAGTGCAGCAGGGGCGTCCCTGTATAAAGAAGGCCCTGATAGGCCATTGAGTGAAGCTGTGAAGGTGAAGCCTGGTTGGCAGTGGAGAGCCCAAAAAGACATTCAAGATGCTAGAGCTGTGAGATATTTGCCAAGGAATGCTGCACACAGGGAGTGGTACCAGCCTAAGAAAGACATGTATGTTGCACAAAAAGTGGAAGAGCTGAGCCATCTAAGCCCTGTGGAAGTAAAGTCCCAGAAGTCTCACATGGAGCTACTGGACTTGGTCTTTGCTCTGTTGATTTTCCATATTGTTCTAGTCTTTTATTTCCTCACTATGCCTCTATTCTTCCCTTTTGGAATGGGAATGTATATTGCATCCCACTGTAGGTTGGGAGTATGTAATTTGTCTTTTGATTTTACACAGGAGCTTACAGTGAAGTGATTGGCCTCAGTCTCAGAAGAGATTTAGGACTGTAGACTTTTGAATAGTATTGACACTGATGAAGACTATGGGAACTTTTGAGGTTGGACTAAATGCATTTTGCATTTTACATGTTCATGAGCCTATGGTGGCCAAGGAGTGGAATGTGATGGTTTGAATGAGAATGTCCCACATAGGCTTCAAATATTCAGACATTTTGTCCCTAGTTGACGGCGCTATTTTGACAGCTTTTAGAAGGTGTGGTCATGCTAGAGGAAGTATGTTACTGGGGGCAGGCTTAGAGAGTTCAAAAAGCCTTGCAGGCTCCAGTTGCTCTCTCTCTGCTTCCTGTGCCCACTTGAAGATGTGAACCTTGCTTTCTGCTCCAGCTCCTGCAATCATGCCTCCCTGCCACAATGGGCTCTAGAGCCATCAATGATAAGCTCAAATAAACTCTTCCTTTTATAAGTTCCCTTGGTCATGATGGTTTTATCACAGCAACAGAAAAGTGACTAATAGATCATCATATATTTTTTCTGTCTTTCATCCTTCTGTTTATCAGTTACATGTATCAATTACCTATGCCTTATCTATCCATCACAATGTATACTTTTATCTATATATTGTTTAAATTTTATAAATGAATACATACTTTTAGCTAAAATTCAGTATATCCTTGAAAATGATCAGCTTTACACATAGATTCTACTTCCCCAGAAGTAATGACAACATTCAGTGTTTGTCTCAACATTCAGTGTATCTTTGAATCTATGGATTCAGAGGGTTTTTTTTTTTAATACCCACTTCGCTACAGGATATTGCCTGGTACTTTTCTTGTTATTGTTGTTATTGTTATATCTTTACCTGGTTTGGGTACTAGATAAATGCAAGTTTTAAAGAAGTTTGGAAATGATTCCTCTGTATTCATTTTTTGAATAATTTGAGAATTATTGGTTGTAGTTCTTTGAAGATCTGGTTATATTCTGCTGTGAATCTGGAAGTAGGCTTTTTTCTGAAGTCTTTTCATTAACATTTCAATCTACTACTTGTTATGACTCTTTTTAAGTTGTTTACCTGTTCTTGGTTTAACTTTGGTGGTTCAGATGAATGTAGAAATTCATCCATTTATCTTTTCTTCCCTTGATCAGAATGAAGTGTTTTTTTTCTCTATTCTGATTAATTTTAATATGGAGTCTATTTTGTCATATGTTAGATAGCAACACCTTCTTGTTTCCTGATCACCAGGTGATAAATTTTATCATGTTTTATTTTTATTGTTTCTTAGATTTATCCAGATTGAGAGGTTTCTGACTTTTCTGGGATAGTCACTCTGAAAGTTATATCAAAGATATTATATTTCTATACTCTAGTTTTTTATTATCTTTATATCTTTTGGTTTTCAAGTCATTTCTTTTTCTGTTTACTTCTTATTTTCACAGTTTATACTTTTTATATTGCCTCACTATTTATTGAGACTCTCTTCTGCTTTTGATGTTGTTGCTGTTCAGATCTTTGCAATCTCCTTTACTCTGAATATAATTCCTATGGCCTTTTTTCAAGACTACTAATCATTTCTTCTATAGAATTGAATTTTCCACCAAGCCCAAACAATGAATTATCAGTTTTACCTATTCTCCTATTTAGCATTGAATGCTACTTTTAATTTTTTTCTGAGTTTTTTTCTGTATTAATCATTTTTTAAAAAATTATTTATTTTTTATGTGTACGAGTGTACTGTCTGCATGTAGGTTGGTGCACCCATGTCATGCAATGCTGTGGATGTCAGAAGAGGATGTGGGATTCTCCTGGAACTGGAGTTAAAGACCGTTCTTAGCTGCCATGTGGGTGCTGGGAATCGAAGCTGGGTCCTCTGCAAGAGCAGTTGATGCTCTTAACTGCTGAGCCATCTCTCCAGTTCCTAATCTTTATTTTTTTAATGTTAAGTTCTTTTAATTTGAGACAGGATTTCCCTAAGTGTCCCAGACTCAGAACCTTGATTTCCTGACTTGAAGGAGTATAACCATGTTCATCTTAATTTAAGATTCCAGAATATGTATACATTCGTGTTCTTAAAACAATTGTCTATTACTTCCATAATAGATGTCTTTTGGGGGTCTATTGCAGTTGGCTGAACTTTTGCTAGCTAGTTATTGTGATGGTTACCTTTTTCAACTTGATACTACTTAGATTCATCAGGGAATAGAGCCCTAAGGATGGGCTGTTTATACTGAGTTGGCCAAGGGACAAGTTCGTGTGTGATTGTCTGAAGTTAACTGATGTAGAAAGACCCAGCCCAGTGCAGGCAGCACCATTTCCTAAGCATGGGTTTCTGCAGTATGTAAAATTAGAGAAAATGGGTTGAACGCAAGCATCAAGCAAACAATTTAGTTGGCATGCATTCATTTCTCTCTGCTCTTGTCTCTGGATTCTTTGTGGCTTGTTCCCTCAAGGATCTGCCCTTGTGACTTTGCCTCAGTGATGGACTGTATCCTGGAACTGTAAGCAGAATAAACACCTTCTCCCCAAAGTTGCTTTTGGTCAGGATGTTTTATCTGCAAAAGAAATAAAAATAAAAGTGTCATGTTTTCCTGTTTCATTGCATGTGTTCAAGACAGATTTTCTATTACTGTGATAAAACAATTGGACCAAAATCAGTCTGGGGAGAAAGAGTGTATTTGTCTTAAATGGCTCAGCCCAGCTCATCATTGAGGGAAGACAGGACAAGAAGCTGGAGGCAGGGACTAAAGCACAGACTATGGAGGAACACTGTTTACTGGCTTACTTCCCTGGCCCACACTGAGCCTGCTTTCTTATACAACCCAGGATCCCCTTCCCAGAGGTGGCAGCACCCCACAGTAGATTGGGTCTTCCAACATCAACTAGCAATTAAGAAAATTCCTCACAGTCATGACCACAGGCCAGTCCAATGAATGAATGCTAATTACATTCCCTCTTCCAGGTGTATCCAGTTGACAACTGAAGCTAAATAGCTCAGCATATTTTACTATTTTCTCTTGAATAATGGACATTGTGCATATGATGGTGTGGATAGTTGATATTATTGATTTCCAACATTAAATATGTGAATTTCTAGTTTTGATAAGTAGCTGACTGAAGTTAACTTCATCTTTCTGGCTTCATACTTGCATATGTTCCTTTTTATCTCATTTTAAGGCATGAAGGAAGAGCCCTACCATGGTTTGTAACATCACTCCTGATCTGGTTTATAGCTATGTTTTCTTTCATGTCATGTATTCACTTGCTCCTATTTCTTCAGTTTCGGGCACAATTGTCTTTTGAATGTTCTTCGGACATGCTAATTTTGTGTTGGTCTTTGGTCTTTTTTCTCTCTTAGTCTAGATTGTATTTTTGCTCCATTTGCTTACCACACTTAAACCCTTACTATAAGATTTGTTTGGCTTTCTCCAACTGCCTTTTGTAAAGGACTTATTCTTTATTTCCCAGTAGTCACAACATTCTTTTTTTTCATTTTGCTTTTGGTCATAATAAATGTTACCATGCATTATGATACATTTATTTACCTAATGTAACTGGAATGTAATATAAAATCCTATATTTTAAAAATATTTTATTATTTTATGTGTACGAATGTATTGCCTTACATATAAGTGAACCTATGTCATGTCCATGCACCTGTGAATGTCAAAAGAAGGTTTCAGATCCCCTGGAATGTAGTTACAGATGGTTGCTAGTGGCCATGTGGGTGCTGGGAATTGAACCCAGGTCCTCTGGAAAAGCAGTCAGTGCTCTTAACTGCTGATACATCTCTCCAATTCCATATTTTGTTACTTTTATGAGAATCCTAATTAAGAGACATGACTTGCATACTAAAAAAAATCTGTTGACTGAGTTAATAAATGATACTTTACTGCCTTAGATAATTATAGTAATACCTGCCTTGATAATTTCTTAATTTTCCTGTTTTTTTTTTTTTGAAATATTATTTGTGCTGTACTTATTTGTTTCTTCCCAGTCTCCATAGATGGGATGACTGCTGTTCTGGTTTGAATAAGACTAAAGCATTCTTAAGTCAGGGGATTTTTAGAGACATAGTGCCAATCTCACTAAAAAGAGGGCAACTGAGATCCTAGATATGATTCCACGGGCAGAGCCCATGTTTGCCCAATGGTATGCTGCCAGCCTCGATGGTTAATATCCACTGTTGACCTGATTTAGAGGGCATTTCCACAGGGTTAATCTAGGGAAGAAGAATCACCTTGAACATGACTGACACTATCTATCATATTTGTGAGTGCTTCCTGTTCGCTGAATGGGAACAGGTATGCTTTGCCATACCCTTCCACAATCATGGTTTTTCTTAAGCATGTGGGGTCAAATGAACATGAATTGAACCTTCTGAAACTGTCAGCCAAATAATAATAATAATAATAATAATAATAATAATAGTAATAATGATAATAATAAAACTTTTCTCCTTCCAAGTTTTTCCATTAGGCATTTTGCCACATAAATACAAATAATAACTTATATACCATCTCATAATGTGACTGCATGGGGAGTGATATGAAGAAATATGAAATTCATTCTGGCAAGAGCAGACCGACTCAGGCTCCAGGGGCTACAGGGTCATCCACAGTGGTGTTTTGTTTGAACTTCCCATTTCATATTCCTTATGAATTAAGCCATCTATTTCTGCAATATTCTTCCAAAAAACTTCATTTTTATTAAATTAGTAAAAAGACACACTTGCTATCTATAGGTAAGAGCACTCGGATGTACATTTATGTAGGCTTGAAACATCTTTGAAGAAGATAAACTGCTTAAAATATAAAATAATTATCATTTTATTTTATTTTATTTTTAAAATATTTTTTAATTTAATTAATTTATTTTTATGTGTATGAATGTACTGTCTGCATGTAGGTCTGTGCGCCTGTGTCATGCAATGCACACGGAGGTCAGAAGAGGGTGTCGGATTCCCCTGGAACTGGAGTTAAAGACAGTTCTCAGCCGCATTGTGGGTGCTGGGAATCAAACCTGTGGGTTCTCTGCAAGAGCAGTAGGCACTCTTAACCACTAGGCCATCTCTCCAGCCCCCAATTATCATTTTATTAGGAGTGTTGCATGCAGGTGCACATCTAGATATCCAATGAGAAACACCTATGAATACGAAATGTTTTTTTTTTAAATGAATGTTGTATGTATTTTAAAGAGTTTTATTGTAGAAAATGTCAGGCTCTATTGGAAAACCACTTCATAGTCTTGTTGTTATACCTGTTTTGTTCTATTCAGCTATGTTCCCATGGTGTCATAGGTAGAGATGAATTTAACTTTTCTAAGAACATGGAGAAAGTAATAACTGATTGGTCTAAACCAACTTAAAGAAAATAAAGTATATTTTGCAAAGTGAAGGAGCCAAAAGCAGACAGAGTTGGCTAATGAGGCATTTGTGCCTGTAGAAAGACTAACATGAAGATCATATTATTTTCTGTAAGTCGAGGACAGTTTTTGCTCTTCAAAACTTTCTGCTTTTAGGTGGGATTTAAAAGAGTATGGTTATCAGTAAGTTTGTGATATATATTACCAAGCCACATGAGTTCAATTATATATAGTAAAGAATGTGTGTATCCACAATGCATATATTGTATTCCCGGATTGAACTTTGGGCTATGGATCTTGGATGATTTCTGCTGGGATGACCAGGGTCATCCACATATTTCTCATTTCTCACAGGCAGCACAGGGATACTCTCAGCATGAGAGTAGAAATATACGGAGGAAAAAAATGGAAAATAGGCATGTCTAGTTGAAGCTGAAGATTGGAAGTGGCACATAGTCAATTCCACCTCATTTTCTAAGTTTAAGCAAATCTCTGAGCCATGTTCCCATTCAAGAGGCAATCCATGCATTCTGTACACAGAGAGATGACACTGAAAAATTGTTAATACAGGGTGGATACTTTAGGCCCTTTTTACAATCTGCATTGTTTTTATTTTACCTTGTATAAAATTTGATAATTGTGAATAATTTAATTAGCATAAAGGTTGTTACTATATGAATCTACTTTTTCTATAGTAATAACAATTTGCATATCTACATAAGTTCTCTTGAATGTGTGGAGAATCCTGAGCAGCCAGATTATCAGGTTGTCAACCCCTCCTGTACTTTGAACACAAGTTGATCCTCAAAACTTAAGTTAAAATTTAATCCTCCTTGAGTCTTATATTAGAAGCCGAGGAGGCTGAAAGATAGCTTAGTGGTTAGGAGAACTTACTGGGCTTCCAGAGGACCAAATTCAGTTTCCAACACCAATACTGAGAGATTCACAATTAACTGCTTATATTTCTAGCTCCAGGGGATGTTATGGACTTTTGTGGTGCCTATGGATATATTCACACATATGACATACACTTACACAAACACAGATAAATAAAATTTTTAACTTTTGAGTACTGCATTTGCATCATTTCCCCCTCCCTCCCTGACCTCTAACTCCTCACATGCACTTCCCTCTCATTTTTTTGACAGGGTCTCCCATCCCCTAGCTGGCCTAGGACTCATTATGTAGACCAGGCTGTCTTCCATCTCATGGAGATCCACCTGCCTCTGTGTCCTAAGTGCTGGGATTAAAGGCATGGGCTGCTTTAATTTTGTGGCTTCTAATTTATTTATTATTGGCATATATATATATATATATATATATATATATCTTACTGAGTCCATTTAGTGGTGTTCATATGTATAATATGTACATGCGTTTAGAACTGAGCACTTGGGATTAGAGAATCTATAAGGTAGCTTGTTCCTGGATCAAACTAACTCTCCCTCTCTCTGCAGCCATGGACTTCCTGTAGCGCTTCATCTAGAGGTGGGATATTGTGAAACTTCCCATTCCACACTGGCATGTCACCTAATCTGTCATCATGCAGGTCTTTGTTCTGTAACCATATTGTTAATGCTATGGGTGCAGCTTCACGCTGTGATGTCTGGGGGGGGCACTATCTAACAACAGATTCTCTCCCATGATGTTCCCTGAGCCATAGGTATAGGATTTGTGTTGCAGATGTATCAATTGGGGCTGGCCACCCCAAAGTCACTGATACTGTAAATTTTGAGCAGACCAATTGTGGACCTCTGTAAGAGTTTCCATCTGTTGTAAAGAACCTTCTTTGATGAGGCTTGAGAACTATATTTATCTGTGGGTATGAGAAAAGTAGGTAGAATATGTTTGGAAATTATATCGATTTAGGAAAACCACAGTATGCTTTCTCTAGAATCTGTGAACTCTGCAACCCTTGTTTTGTTGGCTAGGGTTCAAGTACCAGACATGGATTCCCTCCTATTGAGCAGGACTTAAGTCCAATAAGATAGCTTTTAGCTATCCCAAGATCAAAGTACTGCTAATAAACCATTGGGTACTTCTTTCTGGGACCATCATTGTTGGGGTAGGAGAAATGTTGATTACTTTTCTCCCTTTGAATCTAGTCCTCACATTGGTGGTTTCTATATCAGTTTGAGCTGGATTTTTTCCCAAATGCTGTGTCTGAAATATGTGATTCCTTAGCAATATAGTCTTACTTTCAAGGTTTAGGAAGGAAGCAAAAGCAATGCCTATAACCTATACTGTGTTGGGAGTCTCTTAGACTACTCTGACCAACAGCTTGAAGGGAGGATTTCCATGACTGACACTATAGTTCTTTTTGGTCAACAGCTCTTGCTTGGGAGCATTATCACCCCATGTAGCTTAACTCCATTTTAAATACACAGACACACGGACACACACACAAACATATATGTATGTATGTATGTATGTATGTATGTATGTATATGCGTATGTGCATTTAAGGAAGCTTATGTATAACAGTGTATTTACTTAAAGATTTTCAACATCTTTAGTGTTATTTGTCTCTCTGTCTTTCATCTCCTTCTCTATTACATGCTCTCCCTCATCATCGGTTAAAGTCCACCTTCAATTTTTCCTATTTAACCTTTGGTAGCACCTGTATCATACTATCCCTGTCTCCGGAGTGTTTTTTGTCCCCTTCCATCATAGTCTCTCTGTTACTGGTTTCTGTGGTTACTTTAAGTTATTTACTCACACCTAAAGCTCTTGCCATGTGATACCCTGCAGTATCTTGGCCCTCTGGCAACAAGAACAGCACAATGGAGGAAAGTCAACCAATGATCTAACTCAACTTTGTACCCTGTATGCTACAATATCAATGTGCTAGTTGAGCTATGCCCACAGAGCCATTAGTGACATGATTGGTTCAGGATAATCAACTGCTTCTTCATCATTGGAATGGATACCTGCTCCAAGTGAGAGAATCCACGCCAGCATGCCTGTTACTGTATACAAGTTTAAAGGGCTACAGGTTGGGAGGTCATGGACCCTATAGGGGTCTCTATTACTGATGGTACTAAATGGATGTGTACTTCTTCTATATATTTTTGGGGGGGTATTTTTTTGAGACAGGGTTTCCCTTTAGTCCCAGCTGGCCTGTAGCTTGCTCTGTAGATCAGGCTGGCCTTGAACTCACAGAGATCTGTCTACCTCTGCCTCCTGAGTGTAGGATTAAAGGCATGAGCCACCACGCTTGGCTTATACTTATTTTTATGCCCACAGATTCACTAATGTGACTTCAGCCAGTGTGTCTAGTCTATAAAGAGGAAAGTCTGCTCATGCTTCACAAAGGGAAGCCTGGTCTAGCAAGACCTGACTTTGTCCTTGGGTGGATGGAACTGGTAAATGAAAAACCAAAAGGAAACCAGGTGTGGTGGCGCATGCCTTTAATCCTAGCACTTGGGAGGCAGAGGCAGGCGGATCTTTGTGAGTTCAAGGCCAGCCTGGTCTACAGAGCGAGTTCCAGGACAGCTGGGGCTACAGGGAGACCCCTTTGTCTCCAAAAGGACCCAAAAAAAAAAGAAAAACCAAAACCAAAAGGAGCCAGGGGCTCCCTACGTCCCCACTCCCCAAATAAATCCAAATGACCCCTGAGGACCAGATCTTAACTGACTTCAGACAACAAAACACCTTGGGTTATCTGGGCGTTACTGGCTATGTTTTAAAACTCCAAAAGGAAAGTATAGACCAATAAAATGAGATACTTAGTAAAAAGCAAAAAAAAAAAAAAAAAATTCGCCACTGTTTGTTTTGGCCTGTTTCAAATTCTTACTAGCAAATATATCTAACCCTGGTGGCTGCCCTGTGCTTTTGCCATCCTTATAGACAGAGACACAGTTTTTTCACCTTCCATATGGACTGGATCATGGCTCTCCAAGATTTTCTCCAAACCTTCAGTTACAGATGGGGGGCACTGCTGAGACATCTAGCTTGTGGATTGAGGAGCTACTAAGGTTTCAGCCTCCTTCAGGTATAGACTCCCTTGTTGGATTACCCAGCTGTATCATGGAGGCCAGTTAACAAGGAAGATCAAGGCAGGATGCCATGCTTACTGGATCTCATTTGGGTAAACCATGGGAAGGAAGACCCCAGTATTGGAGCACAAGGGCAGATTGATGGTTGTTTGGGCGTTGCAAAGGGAGCCTTCAAACAACTTTCCTTAAGAAAAACAACACATTGACAATCTTTCAGCCGAAGACGATGAGGGAGAGAGATGAAGGAGAGAGGAGAGTAGAGGGAGGAGAGGAGTAGGAGAGGAGAGATCATAAGCTGAGCTTGGTAAACCTAACAGATAATGTGGCATGCATATATGCCAATTTGGATATTGATACATATTGGAAGGAAAACGCCAACAACAAAAAAGACTAGGTCAAGGAATTGACTGAAACATAAATTACCAAAAAAAAAAAAACTAAATTTCTTAGATCAAATTAAAAAAAAAAGACTGAGAAAGATGAAAGACATGTATGGACAGAATGCATGATTTCATGATGGGCTCTGGTGGGGTTGGGGACAAAGGAGTAGGAATGTCTAAATTTGATTGGAGAATGTTGTATGGAATGTAGCAAAAGCTTCAAATTAAAAATTGGCTTTAAAATTGTTTGTTATGAAAAAAAGTACTTCTTAAACTTTCTCCTGTCCAATTGAAATCTTATTTCTTTTTTTTTTATTTTAAAGCCATTTTTTATTGACGCTCTTTGCATTTCATACCCTAAATTACATACAAATCAACAATCTAGACCTGTGTCCACTCCCTGTTCCCCCCACCCAACCAGAGCTCATGGCATTCTGCCAAATATGTTTTTCATCTTTTTCTCAGCCTCTTTTTCAAAATTCTTGATGCAGAAGTTTACTGTTTGAGCAGAAGTTCACTGTTTCAGTCAGTTCTTTGACAGCCAGTCTTTCTTTTGTGTTGTGTTGTTGTTGTTGTTGTTATTCCAATATGCATCACTCCAAAATATGGCAGTACATGATTTTCATACTTCATAAGATTCATTTTAGGATCTTGTACAGCTTAGGGTTTTTTTTTTTTTCTTTATTGGCGGTGAACAGACATCATGTTTGACGGGCTCCTCCTTGGCAAAACCAACCACCATCAGTTCTGCCCTGTGCTCCTCTGGTTTTCCTTTCCATGGTCACCAAATGGGTCCAGAGCACATGTCCTGTCTTGATCTTCCTGTACCGGTCTCCAGGATATAGCCTGGGTAATCCAACAATGGCAGTCTATACTCTGAAGAGGCTAAAACCCCAGTAGTAGTAGTATCTCTTGAAATGTCCTGCAGATGTGAGTCACCAGGCTTCCCTGTGCAGGGAGGTCTTGGAGATCCTAATGGGACTTCAGCCAGTGTTCAGTCTATAATGAGGAAAGTGTGCTCATGCTTCAAAAAGGGAAGCCTGGTCTAGCAAGACCTGACTTTGTCATCAAGTGGATAGAACTGGTGATGAAAAACCAAAGGAAGCTAGGGGCTCCTCACCCCCTCACCCCCCACAATGAGCGTGACACCTGAGGACCAGATCTCTACTGACCTTGAGAAAACAAAAACCTTGGTTAATCTGGCTTAACTGTGTGGCCTTAAAACCTCCAAAAGGAAAGTGTAACCAAAACAAAACAACAAACAAACAATCAAATAGCAATCCTGAGAAATTGTACTTCATTATAAAATTTGAGATCTTAGTAGAAAGACAAAAATCAATAAAAAAAAACAAAAAAAAAAAAAGAGCATCGTTGTTTGCTTGTCTTACTGGCAAGTGGCATCTTACCCTTGTGGCTGCACTGCTTTTTGCTCATTCCTCCGAAGACATTGTACACAACTTTTCAACATTCCAATATGGAATGAAGACACATCTCTCCTAGGATGCTCCAAAATCTTCAGGCCAATGGGACTGCTGAGACATCCAACTGTGATCTATTTCTTCTACCTGGCTACCAAACAATATTTCTGATTCAAGATTCCTTATATACCATATTGTCCCTGGGTGAATATATTATATATATATATATATATACCTGTGCTTGAGCCTCACAGGTGAGGAAAGACAGGCAGGAGTAAGTTATACATCAAATTGAATGTTGACTAATTCCTTCGAGGTCTTCTCACTTCACTGTAGCTCTAATATGAGTGCATTTTCTCCTCTGGATGTTTGCATGCACTTGTTCTTTTTGGAGTATGTTTCATGTGGGTCATTACTTTTTTATTTTTCATTTTTATTTTATGTGGATGAGTGGATTGCCTGCATGTGGGTAAGTGCACCCCTGGTGTAAAATACCTGTGGAGGTCAGATGAGAGCACTGGATTCCCCTGGCACTGGGGTTAAGGATGGTTGTCAGCTGCCATGTGGGTGCTGGGAATTGGACCAGGTCCTCTGCAAGAGCAGCCAGGACTCTTAACTGCTGAGACTTTCTTCAGTCCCTGGTGTGGATTATTTCTAAATGCTTCAAACCTTTGTGCAAAAATCAAATAAGGCCTTCCCTAATCCCCTGACTAAAATGACAGTTCTAATCTCTGAATTCTCCTAGTGCAAAATGTAAGAGTCTCTTTTTAGTGACAATGCCTGTGTCTGTATATCATACACCAACCATTGTGGATCAAAAGACACTATCAACAATGATAATAAGAAAAACCCAAGATTAGAAGAACATGATTTCAGATGACATAATGAAATTTTCAGGTAAATGGATGGAACTAGAAGATTTTATGCTAAGCGAAGTAACACAATCCCAGAAAAACAAAAGACAAATGGTATCCCTCATCTGTGGATGCTAGTACCAAGTACCTAGTTGTAAGACATACTGAGAAATGTTAATGTTATATTCCTTATGATCGACAGATAACTATGCTCTTGCATTGTGAATCCCTAAACAGGTTCTAGAGATGAGCTAACATTTATTTTCACTCCTTGGGTTTTCGGTACATGGTGGAGGGTATTTGTGCATCTTTTAGAGTAATATGGCATTAAAATGGAAAGACGTGAATCAAGAAATATGGTATGGAAATAACACACAGTTTGTTTCCAAAGGATACAATTTTAATATAGATGCAATGTAATAGGCTGGTGCAACTTAGCCTTTCTGGGTGCTTAATGACCATACTTAATGCCCATACTAATTTGGCCGAGACACCTAAGGAATAACTGTTCCTTGCCCTCAGAGGTCAACTAAGCCTTAGGGGATTTATGCATGGGGGCATCTCTTGAAATGTCCTGCAAATGTGGGTCACCAATCTTCCTGTTCAGGGAGGTCTTGGAGAGCCACTAATGGGACTTCAGCCAGTGTCCATTCTATAAAGAGGAATGTCTGCTCATGCTTCAGAAAAAAAGGATGCCTGGTTTAGCAAGACCTGATTTTGTCTTCGAGTGGATGGAACTGGTAAATGATAAGCTGAAAGGAACAAGGCGCTCCCACCCTCCTCCCCTACCACCCCCCCCAAAAAAAACCCCTGAGAGATGCCTGAGGATCAGATCCTCAACTGACCTTGAGAAAACAAAAACCTTGGTTAATCTGGGCTGTGTGGCCTTAAGCATCCAAAAGGAAAGTACAACCAGATGTAAATAATCAGTAAGACTAGAGAAACTGTACTGCAGACATAGAACATGAAATCTTAGTAAAGAGACAAAAAGAAAAAAAGAGAGATTACTGTTGTTTGGCCCTTCTTCAATTCTTACTCGCAAGTCCATTTATTCTGTGGCCGCCACCACTTTTGGCACTCCCCAAAGACATGAGACACAGCTTTGTTACCTTCCAATATGGACTGAGGACTCATGTCTCTTCAAAAATCCTCCAAACCTTCAATGCCAGATGGGGACTACTGACATATCCAGCTTGTGGACTAAACAGCTAAGGGGATGTCAGCCTCATCAGAATATAGACTGCCATTGTTGGACCACCTGGGCTGTATCATGGAGGCCAGTGCAGGGGAATAGAGACAGGACGCATGCTTACTGGATTTGGGGGACCATGGGAGGGAAATACCCCTATATGGAGCAAAAGTGCAGGATTGATAGTTGTTTGGGATTTCCAAGGAGGAACTTTTGAGTACTTCCTTAAGGAAAACATGACATCTTTTAGGAAAAAAAATCCTAAAATTCAAGTGATATATGTATGTATGTATATATATTTATGTGTATATAAAACTATATATATATATATAGTTTTTATATATAATATATTTTTATTTATAATATGTATATATACTATATATATAATATATAATATATAATATATATAGTTTTTATATATAATATATAAAATTATAATATATAATTTGATATTATTTAGACTTAAAAATGAAGGAAACTGATATTAATGAGTATTATTTAGGTAAATTTACAAACACAAAAAGACATACAGAGCATGTGATATTTGGGATAGTTAAATCTACAGGTTTGAAAGCAGAACATTGGGTTCTAGAGATTAGTGGCAAAGGGGAATGGGGACATATTGTTTCCTGCTTAAAAAGTTTCTGGTTTTCTAAAATTAAATTGGTTATAGAGATGGGTGGTGATGAAGGTTATAAATAATATGAATATTCTTAATATCATGACGTGAGACAACAAAAATGGTAATGTGCATTTTACCAAACAAAAATAAATGTCAAAAAATTGTTCAATGATCAGTTGTAGAATTCTGTAATAGCCTCCATCTGTTGCGAAAGAAGCTTCTTTGCTGAATGGTGACTGGTATACTTGTCTGTGTTTAGCATACGGTAAGATATTATATTTGCCCAGGGATCCGATAGATGTAACATTTTCTCTAGCATCCATGACGTCTCCAGCCATTTCGGGTATGTTTTGGCTCCAGCCATTTGGCTGGAGTTACATTACATAGCCATTTGGCTATGGTTACAGTTCTACACGAGTTGGAGACTACAACCATCATACACAGAGAATAAGATTCTGAGAGTTGTCCAGCTTTAACTGACACACCTACATTGGGTGAGGATTCCTGAATTTTGATATGGGAAGACCCAACTTAATGAAGGTTAGCCCATTCCATAGGAAGCTGTCCTGGACTGAATACCATGGAGGGAAGGATCTGAGTGTGCATACATCCCTATCTACATCCTGCTTGTAGATATGATATAACAGTCTGCTTCAAGTCCCTTCTTCCTTGATTTCCCCACTGAGATGGACTGTACCTTGACCTGTGAGATAAAATAAACCCACTCACCCATACATTTCTTTTGCCTGAGCATTCTATCACAAAAAAATAAACTTAGACAAGAAGAAACTTAACTTATATTGAGAACTATAACCAAAATGGCAGGGGTCTTTTTTCTGAAGTGTAATGAGAATTGAGAGGATATCTGATAAAATAAGCCCTGTGAGTATAACAATAACTCATTAAGAGGGGCTGTGGGGGTTTGGGCACAACAGCCTGCAAATTGGTTTTACATGAAGGATGCTTGTACTCATGGATTATCACTTATAGCTAAAAAATGAAAAAAACTGAGAGAAAGATGCAGGACAGTTATGGCAGAATGCATTATCTGGGATGGGGTGGGGGTGGGGGGAAGGGAAAGGGAAATGTGCCTGAACTGAATTGGAAAATGATGTATGAAATGCACAAAGCATCAATAAAAAAATGTTAAAAAAAAAAAGAGAGTCAGTTCAATCTGATAACTCCTTAGAAGAAAACTAGTATTAGGTTCTCCTCTATGTCCCATGACATGTCTAGACTTAGGTTCTTAAGCTTGGTATCGATGTCAGATATGAGCAGAAATAGAACTAAAATTCAATGAAATAAATGGTTATTACTCCCCAATTTGTGCTAGCATTGCACTGGTGGGTATAGCTCCCCAGACCAGTTGTTATATAATAGTTCATAAGATTTATATTTGGGTAAGATTGATGATTTTATTTTCCTTCTAGTAACATTCAGAGAACCTTCCAGGACTATGAACACTAGCCAGTGGAGAAGAGAATCTGAAGTCAGCAGCACCAGCTTCATTACTCCTTGTTCTTTTTATTTCAAACAAAATTTTTATTGAGGTTTTTGTGTATTTAACACAAGATTTCTTAATAAAATCTGAACCAACTCTCCCCTTCCTGCCCTGCACCCCACCAGAGTTCATGCATTCTGCCATATGTGACTTTCATCTTTTTCTCCATTTTTTTGAATTTTTGGGTGCAGAAGTTTACTGTTTTGGACAGAAGTTTACTGTTTCAGTCAGTTATTTGACCCACTCTTTTATTGTTATTGTTGTTCCTTCCAAGTTGTATCACTCCAAAATATGTCTACATACATGGCACACATGTATCAAAATTGCGACATTTGAAAGTAAACTATAGGTCAATTCCAAAGCATGTTCAGGGATTCACATTTTGACAGTAGAGTTGCATTCAGGTGAGGGAAAAATATTACTTTACACTCCATGACAAGTTGATGAGTAACATAGAGTGTTATATTTACTAAAAAGGAAAGGAAAAAAAAAAAACAAAGGAAATATTCAGTTTGCCTTATATAGAGAGATTGTGCTAAGCTCCGCAAATGAGGGACAACACACACCTGTTTTTCTGGGACTATGTTAATTTACTTAGCATAATGGCTTCTAGTTCCATCCATTTACCTGGAAAGTTCATGATGTCATCTTTCTTTACCACTGCACAGAATTCCGTTGTGTAGATGTAACACATTTTCTTTATCTACTTGTCAGTTGAGGGACACTTGGGTTGCTTCCAGCTCTTCACTTTTGTGAAGAGAGCTGCAATAAACATAGATGTGCATGAATCTCTGTGATAGGATGAGTCTTGTTGGTATATACCCAGAAGTGGTATGGTATGACTTGGTCAGGCAGTAGGCTCATTTTCAGTTTTTTAAGAGTTTTCCACACTTCTTTCCATAGGGGTCACATGAGTTTGCATTCCCACCATCAGTGGATGAGTGTTTCCCTTTCCCCACAACCTCTCCAGCATTTGGTATCCTTTGTTTTCTTGATCATAGCTAGTCTTACTGGAGTAAGATGTTTCTTAAGGTGGTTATAATTTGTCTTTCCTTAATTATTAGTGACATTGAAAAGTTTTTTAAGATGCTTCTTGGCTGACTTTACTTCTTCATTTGAGAAGTCTCTGTTCAGCTCTTGACTCCATCTTTTGAGTGGGTCATTTGTTTTCTTCCTCCTTTGTTTTTTGAATAGTTTATATACTCTGGATGTTAATGCTGTATCAGATGTATTACTGACTATGGTTTCCTACCACTCTGTTGGTTTTCTCTTCACTTCTTTGTTTCTTTCACTGTACAGAAGCTCTCGAGTTTAATTAAGGTCCCATTTGTCAATCGTTGACCTCATTTTTTGCACAGCTGATGTTTGATTTTGAAAATCTTTTCCTATGCCTATATCTTGTAGATTACTACCAACGTTTTCTTCTATCATTTTCAGAGTTTTTGGTTTCACATTGAGGTCTTTTATCCATTTGTAGTTGACTTTTTGTACAGGGTAAGAGGTAGGGGTTTAGGTTTATTCTTCTACAAGTGGTGATCCACTTATGCCAATACCATTTGCTGAAGATGCTGTCTTTCCTCCATTGAGTCTTCTTGGCCCCTTTGTCAAATATGAAATGGCTGAAATTGCACGTACTCAGGTTTGGATCTTCAATTTTGTTCCATTCATCTATGGGGTCTGTTTTTGTCCCAATACCAGGCTGTTTTTATGACTATAGCCCTGTAATATAGTTTCAGGTCTAGTATGGTAATCCCCCCTGCATTGTTCTTTTTGCTAAGGGATGCTTTTCCTATTCACTGTCTTTTGTTTTTCCATATGAACTTTAGGATGTTTTTCTCCAGATCTGTGAAGAAGCTCATTGGGATTTTAATTGGGATTGCACTGAATCTGTATATTACTTTGGGCAGGATGGTCATTTTTTACTACAGGAATCAGTGTAGCCAAGAAGTAAATAGCCATTTAGCCCAGTTGACCAAAAGGAGGAAAGGACAACTCGAAATCAATAAAATTAGAGATGAAAAGGCATAGTGAAAAGATACAGACAATCATAGGGGAATACTTAAAAAACCTATAATCTAGTAAATTTGAAAACCTAAGAGAAATGGATGAATGTCTAAAATCATGCAATCCACCAAAACATAACCAAGAGAATGACAACTTAAATAGACTCATAATAAAGGAGGAAACTGAAACCGTGATTTAAAAACAAAAAACAAAAAAACAAAAAACAAAAACCTCCCAACTAAAAAAAGCCCAGGCCCAGGTGGATTCATGGCAGATTTCTATAAGACATTTAATGAAAACCTATAGCCACTACTACTCAAATTATTCAAGAGGATAGAAACAGGAGGAAATCTCCCAAATTCCTTCATGAAGCTGAAGCCAGCATCACTCTAATACCAAAACCAAGCAAAGATACAACCAAAAAAGAAAACAATAGAACCATTTAGTTAATGAACATAGATGCAAATATTCTCAAAAAAATACTTGCAAAATACTTGCATACAGGCACACATCAAAAATATCATCTGCCATGACCAAGTTAAATTCATACTAGAGATGCAGGTATTTTTCAAAATATGTAAATCAATAAACATCATACAGCATACAGACAGACTGAAATACAAAAACCACATAGTTATCTCAATCAATGTGGAAAAGGCCTTCAGCAAAATTCAACATAACTTCATGCTTAAAGTTCTGGAGGGACTTGGACTGGAGTAAACATTTCTCAACATAATTAAAGCCATATACAACAAACTCACAGCCATCATTATCCTAAATGGGGAAAAATCTAGAAGCTTTCTGTGTAAGTCAGAAACCCATTCAGGCTACCCCCATCTCCACTCTTTTTCAATATAGTGCTTGAAATGCTCACAAGAGCAATAAGACAAGAAAAGGAAATTAGAGGAGTACTAATTAGAAAAGAGGAGGTCAAACTATCCTTTTTTGCAGATGACATGATAGTTTACCAAAGGGACACAAAAACTCCACCAGAAAACTCCTAGAAACCATTGAACATTTGAGTAAAGTTGCAGGATACAAAATTAACCTAGAAAATTCAGTAGCCTTTCTTTATGCCAATAACAAGCAATTGGAGAAGGAATACAAGGAGACTTTCCCACTCACAATAGCCTCCAAAAAATAAAATATCTAAGAACAAACCTGAACAAAACCACTAAAAATTTCCACAATGAAAAATTTAAATACCTCGAGAAGGAGATTGAGGAAGATACCAAAAGATGGAAGGATCTCCTTGCTTAGCTATAGCTCATGCATGAAATTTATTTAGAATTAGGGTCTTACCATGCACTTCTGGTTGTCAGCCAAGAGCAGAGGCATTGGACAGCATTGTCTGAGGGTTTATGGAATCCCTGGTCAACAGCTTCTAGAGAAGGAGTCTATTCTGACAGTGATGTGTGTGTGTGTGTGTGTGTGTGTGTGTGTGTGTGTGTGTGTGTGTGTTTCATTAATCTATGAGGTCAAGAAAGGGAAATTCCCCGGTCATATGATAACTCCTTTTAATCTACCTCTTTCTCTAATTCTACCTATATGTAGCTATCTTTAAAATGTACAAAGTTTAAGAAGTTTCTATGTAGAAGGCTTCCATAGGGCTTTTTATAAATGCCTATAGTGTTACTCATCCCTCCCTTTACTTACTTATATGCCCTGACCTCCCATTCCTTACCCTGTTTAACCCTTCTACTCTAATGTTCCTCTTCTCCCCTTCATATCACTGCATTGCACCACCCTTCTGATGAAGCCATTCCCTCCATCATGGCTATCTATTAATTTTTCTATCTCTCTGATTTTTCTTTTTTTTAAGTAGAATGAACATTTTTTTAAATTTTATTTATTTTTTATGTGTATGAATGTACTGTCTGCATGTAGGTTTGTGCACCTGTCGTGCAATGCTGCGGAGGTCAGAAGAGGGTGTTGGATTCCCCTTGAACTGGAGTTAAAGATGGTTCTCAGCCGCCATGTGGGTGCTGGGGATTGAACTTGGGTCCTCTGCAAGAGCAGTCTGTACTCTTAACCACTAGACCATCTCTCCAGCCCCATCCCTCTGAATTGTCATCTTACAACTCTCGCTTGATGTGTTTGCTTGTTCAGCAGGTGGTGATTAACTCAGAATCCCACAACTGGCCAATGTGAGAGAACAAGAGGCTGCAGCATATTTATTCCTGACTATGACACCTATATCAAATTTCTGCCCCCTAAGGCTCAGAGATCATTGCAGAAGAGGGAGTGGAAAGATGGTAACAGGCAGAAGTAATAGATAACCATAAAGAAACAAGAGTTTCCCCAGACAGCTGGTCAGTTACTCATATGAACTCACAGCAGTAGTGATAGTATACACAAATTCCATGCAAGCTCAAAGCAGAAAAGTACCAGCACAAACATGAGGAAGTGAGGAAGAAGCTCCAACCCCACCTAAGAAAAATCTGGCAACTGAGAGGTGCTGGGAGAGGCAGAGGCAGTCTCTTTCAAGCATTGGACTCTTGGTAGGTTAACCAAGTTTCCAGTGGATAGGCCCATGCTGAAGGACATTTGGTGACACAAACTGACTCCATAAGATGGATATGTGTGTGTGTATGTGTGTGTGTGTGTGTGTGTGTGTGTGTGTGTGTGTGTAGGGGGGGATATGGATAGGGAAGGGTATCTAAATGCCATCAAATTATATTCTATGAAAAGAACAAAAAGTCAATAAAAACAATAAGCCCTGGGAAAACCAAAGAAGCAATAACAGGGCTTAGCTTAAGAGAACAACACATGCTTCACAGGAATAAATCAGAACATTAAAAATGCTTTTAAACTATAAGCATAATAAATGTATATAACAAAATATTTAGGAAATTCATCTTGCTTCTTCAGGTTAAGGATGTGGAGCTTTTAAATAAATATTTATTGCTACTTACCCAGTCATGAAACCCATTTGAATTCAAGCCACATGAAACCAAGGTACAGTGTAATCGGCATACCTGACCAAATTTGCATATTTAAATATGAGATACCTCCAGTTTCCACCAAGGAGTTAAGGGTCTCTATCTCAATCACAAGCACAGTGGCTGATCTGTGGTTCTGACCATCAGCACAGGATGGAGAAGGAGTTGTTATCATCTTTCACATTGAATCCATGGGGAAACATCAAGGCACAGGGCAAAGGGTGCTTTCAGCATGTATATTGTTCAGGGTCAAGCAAACGTAGCCTCCTACTGTGATTTTTATTACTGTCTCATTCTTGGACATAATTATTTAATTTGTTAACTCATTTGTATAATCTACAAAGTGGGTGTAGCCATCTGTGGTTTTCCGTTTCTATCCTAAACTATTAGAGCTTGGCTTAGACTTCATGATCCTATCTGTTATGAGGATGGAAAGATGATGTTTAGGGAAGATTTATAAGGGAAAGTTTTTCTGGCTGTGTTGGTTAATACTGTCATCCTGATTGAATTGAATGATGCCTAGATGATTAGCAAAGCTGACTTCTGGATGTGTTTGTGAGGGTTCTTCCAGGCAATTAACTTTGGGAATGAAGACTCAATCTGAATGCGTAAGGCAGCTTCTCATGGGCTGGGACCTGAATATCATAGAAGGGGTGAAGAGGAATTCATTGGTTTATGCACTTCCCATGTCTTTCTGACTGTCAAAAGGTGAGCAGTCTCTACACTCTGGGTACCATGACATTCTGTTTCACCATAGCCTACAAACAGGGTGATGGATGATCATGGACTGAAAGCTTGAAATCCTGAGCCAAAAGCTTACTCTCTGTAAATTGTTCCTCAGGTATTTGTCACAATGACAGATGTCTGACTAATTCCCTGGGCTTGATTCATCATTGCTAGCAGACCCCAAAGGGACATTAGAATTGTCAAAATAAACAAAGCCTGTAGGTAAAACAGTAGATATGTGCATGCACCACACAAGCAAAAGGGGGCACATATCAGTGGAGACCTGTCTTCTCAACCCTCTTGATATTTACCCATGAGCAGCCATGTGCCCTGCATGTAGATGCCAGCTTTTAGACTGTAGGGGCTCTCTGACATTCTGTGCAAACACTGAACATGCCTGGATGCTCAAGCATCAAATTGGAATACCTTTGGGCCCCCCTCAGAATGCTTCCTGTATTTCAGCCGCTTTATATTTACAGAAACAAACTTAGAATCTCAGAGAATTTTCCCATCTGCTCAGCTATATTCAGACCGAAGACTTCAGAATCTGATCCCTAACAAGCTAAAACCATTCTCCCAAATCAACCAGAATGTGTGATCTGAGAGTATCTAGGAATAGGAATGGCATCCTGGCTTTTATTATGCTCATTAGAAGATGCTAGAAGTCACTGGGGCATCCAAATTAGCCTTTAATGATTAACTCCAATAACAAAATCTAAAAGAGTAGGTGGAAGGGGAAATGAAATGAAACCTGGAGAGTCCTGACTGACATAACCACATACTTAATCATTTGTTGGTGTGTGGCAAAAACAAAAAGTCTATTAGAGAGCCAAATAGGCTGGGTAGGTATTGGGTACACAGTGCCTGGAAGCATATCCCACGGAAGAGATTTGATTTGCATCCGTATGTATAAACTATGTGGTCCTAGGGTAGTCTTTAATTTTCCTTGACTCTATTTCTTAGGATAAAATAAAGGGAATTATAAGTTTTAAATGTTAAACTTTATAAGTTCTATATCATTTAATAATCCTCTTGATGCATTTCAATGATTTGTATTAGTCCAGACTTTCATGTTTTAGATCTTTATCATTTTTTATGCATGCTAATTTACTAACTTGGTTCTTTCCCACTCATTTCTCCTTCCTCATGCATCAAGAAACTGAATTCTCCATCTTGAAATGATTTCAGTACTATAGGACAAATCAGTATATTTTAGCATAAGTGTAGATGTTAACTAATTCTTTAGGCTGATTAAGGTTCAGATTTTGGGACAATGCAGAAGGTCAGGAAGTCTGGCCTGCATCTGTAAGATGAAGAATATGGCTTTCAACAGTGGAGGGACATTGTATGTATCATGCCAGGGGCAGATTCCTCATCCTTGGGACTACATGGCTCCTTTCTCTCTAAAGATGCTCTTTTCAGGAAGATTAAGACAAAAGTGATTGTTTTTTTTTTCTTCCTTTTCCAATGCTAACCATATTTTCAGGCTATCATTATTTTATATTCTTGGATATCATTATTTTAATTGTGCCCTTTGGTTTGCATGAGATTAAAATGTCAAAAAGATGAAGGTCATTTTAACATCTTTCCAGTTGATATATGAAAATACTGAAAACAATCAAGCATTCAAAATCCCCTGCTCATCCTTCTTTCTGTTTGGTGGATTATCGTGGATCTCACAACCAGAATCCTGGTTTTTAAAGTCATGGAGAAGTAGGTTACAGTCATAGCACTTACATGTCACATGGCCTTGAAGAAATCATGTACACTTTTACGTACATATATCAACACTAAACAGGTTTTCTGATGGAGGAAGACCTGGAACAGAGGAATCTAACAAATTTTCATATCCCATAAGCCCAAATAATTGTATTTTCTAACAGCTCACAGCTGGTTCTGCTATGTACCTTAGGTTTAAGAAGTCATTTTAGATATGTGATGTTAATTCATTTTATGCTACTTATATATGGGATAAATGAACCAATATTATATACTTCATTCTCTTTGTGTAGTATATCTAGTCATACGTCATATTCTGTAATTTTATCTAGTCTTCAATATGCCTTCAAAGTCATGGGTCATCCTGTGTCTGGGACACTATAACAGGAACCATTACTTTCAAATTTGATTCCTGGGACAAAGTGATAGTCACAGTTGTTATTCCTGATCCTGCTTGTTGCAGGCCCAGGGGAGAAATTCCCAGAGCCTGAGCCTAGGTAGCAGGCTCTTCATAATATTTATAGATAATTCAACTCTATCTCAGACCTACTCCAGGACTGGTGAGCATTGGGTGTCACATGAGTGAACCATACACACAGGTCTATGTTATCTGAGGCCATATACAGGGTCTCTTACCTATGGGTCAAATAGATACAGAACTAGAATTCCAAACAGAGAAACACATTAACAGAAGCAAAAGCAAAATTTAAACATACATCTGTTTTCTGAAGCTGACAAGATAAATGGTTGTCTCAGGCAAACTGGAATTTGTTTCCTTAAGCAGGCAGGAAAGCTGGTTTCTCATGCTACCTGGCTCTGACTTTACTCAATTAACTTGATTTTTCTTTCTCCATCTTCCTTGATGTACAATTTTTGTTTGTAACTTCTTAATAAGGGGCCATTCAATCATTCTTTAAACGCTCTCTATGATTCAACATGTACTATTCTATTCAAATTATTTTTATTGGTCTCTATTTTGTAATTTGCTCAGAGTTCATTTGCGTTACTGAGAATAAAGCTGAATCTCATTTCTGTGAGCTAACTTTTGTATATTTAAAGATGGCTATATGGCTTCTTTGAGTCATTTCTTCAGTAAGTCAAAATGAAGTCCAAACAGTTTGATAATCAGACTTTAACGAAAGTATAAACCACACAGAGTTCTGTTAAGGTTGACTCGGAATTGCTCCAGGGCATCTCAGTAGTCAGTGTTTTCAACATATTCTTCAGATGAGCCTGTGAAGAGTCCTTGCTTTTCTGTGCTCCCCACCAGCCAGGAATTTTTCACTAAAGTGACATTTGAGATGCCTGGATGTGGTTTTGGATGTTACAACTGTAGGGAAGTATCATTGGCATGTAATCCGTAGCAGTCAGGATGCCATTAAACATTAATAAAATCATATTTCTACAACAAAACTATTCATCCCTAAAGGTCAGAGAAGCTGAGGTTGAAAACCTGTGGTTTCATTCTCTCTGAGGTTGCTTTGAGTCCCTTGACCATCACAGTTGACCTCTCCACCATGGAAATCTCTCTCTTCCTGATGAAATGCACAGAAAAGATGAAGAACAGAAAAAGCACCTGAAAGTTCTCTGGGGGTGAAGAGCAGTGCATGGCATTATGAAATACTTCAACAGCAGCATTTTGAGCATCCCTGGGAATGATACTGTGAGCCAAGATTACCCCATGTACTATGAGATACCATATGACAACACATCAGTAAATATGCCCATAACATGAGAATTCTCAAGGAAACTTGCAGAGACTCTGAATTATCTTGGCACAAAGTTATTCATCTTTTCTCTGTCCTCTTCTAATACCCTTCTCTTTCTTCTACTATTTCTAGTTCTTTTTTTTATTTTTTTTTTATATTCCTAGTTCTTATTCTAGTCTTCCTTCTCGTCCTCCTCTTCCTCCTCTTCTTTCCTCACTTGGAGAAATAAGTGAAAGTATATGTCACTGGAGGATTATGAGAACACAGCTCTGTCTCTTTAAGACAGTGGTCATTCTTCAAAAGCCAGATTCTACAGCCAAAAAGACTAGGCCAAGCCTCCTTGCAGCTGTCTCTGAGAGAGTGATATGAAGCTGTCTGTATTGTGACATGATAGCTTCTAATTGATGATACCTGGATTTTCCATGTTCTTTGTCATATGTTGAACTAAACCTTGTGATGAAACCTATAAAAGTCTCTGATATTTCTTTTCTTTGAAGACTGCTTGGTATGGGTTAGGGGGATTTGCTTGAAGATTCACTCTGAATGAGCTTCTCTGGCTGCCTTCATCTCTCTCTCTCTCTCTTTCCCTCCCTCCCTCTCTCCCTTTTTTCCTCCCTATCTCTCTTATTTTCATGCATAATGAAGTTCCTTTCCAGATTTTAAAGGGATGCTTCTTCTTCTCTTTAAATCCCCTATCATGTATATTTGTCACACACATTGTATATAAATATACATTTATTTATATATTTAGAGAGAGAGAACCATTTTATGCCTAATGTTCTCTCACATACCTCAAGCTCATTTCTCCAAATAAACTGAACATTTTTATCAAGGAATTATATATGCCAGCTTACTTTCCTTGGACTGATTATGACTGAGTTATTTGGTCTTACTCTTATTATTATTATTAATATTTAAAAAGTATTATTAAAAAAATAAAAAGTATTATTTAAAAAGTCTGAGGACCTGCACAGTCAAGCCAGTCACATTATAGCATGGAGAAGGGAAAGGGTTCATGATACCACACCCCTAACTTAGGAGCTATGGATAGTTGATGGCTTCCAGGGGAGGGGAGTCAGTTCTTCTTAAGGTCCTCATAGCTCTACCACACTCCAGTAGATGGCCCCACAACCAGGACAAGGGCAGCCAGCTCAAATTGGATTTGACAGGTTCTTCTTTTTTTAAGCATTTTATTTACTTTTTATGTGTATGAATGTATTGTTGGCATGGATGTAAGTGTACCTGCATTGTGCACTGCCCATGGAGTAAATTTTTAAACAAAAGGTCAGCAATTATTTTCACCGTTTCCACCTATATCCATGCTTTCTAAGAAGCTCTCAACCCCATTCTGAGTTTTTTTGTTTGTTTGGGGTTTTTTTTTTTTTTTTTTTGGTCTTTTTGAGATAGGGTCTCCCTGTAGCCCCAGCTGTCCTGGAACTCACTCTGTAGACCAGGCTGACTTTGAACTCACAAAGATCTGCCTGCCTCTGCCTTCCAAGTGCTAGGATTAAAGGTGTGTGCCACCACGCCCGGCTGCACTCTGAGGTATTTTGTTTATTTGTTTTTATTTTTTGAGACAGGCTCCCTGTAATGCCAGCTGAACCAAAACTAGCTATATGGACCAGGCTGGGCTTGATCTTACTAATTTCTTCTTGCTTTGGCCTGGTAATGCTGAGATTAAAGTTTTGTGCCGCCAACCTTAGCCCCTCTCAGATTCTGTTGGGGACATACAGGTAATCATTTCTTTATAAGAAACAAAAACTGCAGGAGAAATGGAATATTCAAATGTATTATGTCCAAATTGCATGTATACAATGTCACTCATAACTTTTGACCAATTCTTGCTTAACAATTAGAGAAGGTCCCTAACACATTTCCACGTATAGCATCCCCATGCCTACGCCATCCAAGGGAACACACAGGGAATGTTTCTTCACAACATTTTAACAGTTGTCCATCTGCCTTTTAAGTGTCTGACAGAAAATTGATGGGGGCTGACTCCCTTGATGTGGCAAAATTTGGAGTGAAAGTCTCCAATTCTCATTTAGTTGGGCTTCATCTGCTTCCATATGAATTTAATATTTTAAACAACATTCTTTTCCTCCATTTCACTTAATCCTCATCACATTGAGTTAGATTTTATTATATCCAATTAAAGGATAAAGAAATGAAGCCGGAAATGGTGTCACACACCTTGAATCCCAGAACTGGGGAAGCAGAGTCAGGCAGATCTCTGTGAGTTCAAGGGCAGCCTGGTCTAGAAAGAAAGTTCCAGGCTAGCTGTTGCTACAGAGAGAGCCTGTCTCCAAAAGACCAAAACCATAATAATAATAATAATGATAATAATAATAATGTCAACAACAACAACAATAATAATAATAACAAGAACAAGAACAAGAAGAAATGGAGCCCTCATAGTTGTTAGGAAAATTTCTTAGAGTGTTACAGTTAATCAAGATCTCTGCTGAAATTTGAGCTCAGAAATTCAACCTGTTCATTTTCAGTTACCTGCTTTTCACATTTAATTTTCTAGTTTCTACCTTCAGGTTTTACGTCATGATACTGTTTCATATTTCCTCCTAAGATTGAGGGTTGGCCTGACTTTATCTCTAAGTATTTCAGATGTTTGCTTTTAGCTAATTCCCATCATGCCCTGCTCATACTACAACTCAAGCTTGATTTCGACGAACACATAACAAAAGAATGTCTGTCTCCTAAGATAGGTAGAGTAGCAGTATGCTTATCAGCTGAAAAAAAAATCAACCCAAATTCTTAAAGTAAAACAGCTATGCCTTAAGAGGTGCCTTTGAGCTTGTGCACATGTTTGTGTGCATGTATGTGTAAGAGGCATGTGTGTGTGAAAGAGAGAAAGAGATGTATGTTTAAGAAGTGGTATGTGTGTGTGTGTGTGTGTGTGTGTGTGTGTGTGTTCTTTGGCTACTTCAGGCCATGTGGGATGAGAATGCTTGCTTAGTAAAGCTGCTACCCAGCTGCCTGAAGGGATGGCATAAGCTACACAGAGCACATATATCATAATTTTACTTCAATCACTCTCCACCCACCACAGTTTTGTTGAGATCGTTTTCCTGTCACATTAAAATTCCTAAATGAAATATGCAGTTGGGGAGCTTGTGATGTGACAGAGGAGAAATAAGCAGAATTGAGTGTCAGAATGGAAAGGTAGAGACTGAGGCAGCCAACAGTGAGAATACATTAAAGTGGAAGTCAAAATTGAGCAATATCCATGAATGTCAAAGAAATAAGCCATGGGGCAGAAGAAGATGGAGAAGGCTTAAAGAGAACGACTCCAAGCTGAGCCTCCTGAGAGGAAATTTCCTTTTCATTTTTGTCATGATATGGAAATGGATCTGTTTAGTGAGGTTCATGCTGGGGAAGAAAAGGGAAATGAAGAACTTTCTGAAAGATCACAAGTCCTTCAGCTCACAGGCAGCCTGAAGGTGCTCCCTAAACTCATTACAATGCAACAATCTTGCCCTTTAAGTCTTTTTTTTTTTTTTTTTTCAATGCTGATGGCTAAACTTGACCTTTTATGTGAGTGCATGTGAAACTGCCAGGAAGCTGCTGTTGATTAGAGGAATGGCAGAGATGGGATTGAAAAAAAGATGTATCTTTAATCATTTCGCATTTTACAAGCCCACACAATAAAACCTGTGATCAGTCTTGAGAGCAAGCACATTCTGGAAGCAGAACTGCATTAAGGAGCAAATATCACTGCTTTTATTGGACACCAACTCTGTTACAACCTAGTTCTAGAGTCAGCCACAAAGAGGAGACTTTGTGGTCCCAACTAAAGTAAAATCTGCAAAAGAAACTCTGGGGATTGATGAAACTCAGGCTGTGGTGCTGTCTGGAGGACTTTTTTTTTTATTTCACATGATCACATGGGATAAGTAGAACTGGGGTGGAAATTCAACCTCACAATGTTTAAAACAGTTCAAAAGACAGTGCCCTACCCTGGAAGGTTCAGTCTCTGCCCACATTTTCATCTGTCTTACCATTTAATGAATGTCAAGACTTACTTCTATATGGAAATGTTATATAATTTCAGTCTAATCCAGGAGAGCATTTTGAAATCAGTGAGTGATTTGAAGACTCCAAATACCTTTCTTCAAAGACAAAAAAAAAAGTAGGTCAGCAACAAAATAATTGAAATAATCACAATAGCTAGTAAGAACATAATATGAAGTACTTAGACGGACCCTATGTTAAGTAAGTCATATTAATTATTTAAATTGATATCCTTATGAGATTAAATAAGCATTTAAAAGCAGATGTCTATTATTTGAATGTCCCAGGTCATGATCTTGGACTGTTGTTATGACCAAGAAATCAAGCTAGTAACCAGGAAGAGTGGGAAGTTTCGTGGTGTGTGCTTCATTGCTTTGTAGAATATCACACACTTCATAATTTATAAAGAACATAAATGCATACACACAGTTCTGGAGCTTGGATAGACCAAGGTAAAAGTGCAGCTTCTGAGGAGGGCCTTCTTCTGGTATCTTCCCATAGAATATGGAAGACAGTAAGGGCAAACTCATTCCACAAGCTCTGATCATATGGGCATTAATACATTCATCATGTCTCTACCTTTATTACCTAAGCCCCTCCTATTAAGCCTTACCTCACAACATTATTGTATTGGGGTCTGGCACAAGTAAAAGAATTTCTAGCACATGATTGTTGGCTTGGGGTCAAGCACAAGTAAAAGAATACAATTCAAAACCAAGAAATTTAATTTCCAAACAGCTTCAACTCCCATTAGTCATAATGTACTTAAGTCACAAAATTTGCTTTAGAAAGTTAAGGGAAGAGTGACAAATATGTACATGTAAGAATGTTTTGAGGAGAGCCAGGCGTGCTGGTGCTTGTCTTTAATCCTAGCGCTTGGGAGGCAGAGGCAGAGGCAGGCAGATCTCTGTGAGTTCAAGGTCAGCCTGGTCTGCAGAGTGACTTCCAGGCCAGCTGGGGCTACAGGGAGACCCTGTCTCGAAAAGACCGAAAAAAAAAAAAGAATGTTTTGAGGAAATGGGGATACAGTTCAGTGGGGAGCACTTCCTTAGTAATGATGAGATCCTGGTTTCGACCACCAGTATTGAGAAAGAAAGCAAAAAAGAAAGTCAAAGAAAAATGGAAAAAAATATTTTAAAGCTTGAAAAATTAAAGATGTATAAGAAATGGTATTTGCATTAATTACATATGACTTTAAATAATCTATAAGGTGACTTATTCTATTTGCTTTAATTGATTAATGAGAGATATTTCCAAATGTGAGCACAGATTAACTTTATTCTTTAGTTTCTATCAGGTTTTGCTAATATATATTGAAATTATATCATATATAATCTATCATAGCACCTTGAAGTTTCCTATTATATGCATGCATTCATGTAATATGAATGCTTATATTTAAAAGTAAAACTGTTCTGATTCTTGTATCTGTTGTTTTTATGTTGCAAAAGAATAGTGATAGAATGGTGGCTATTTTAATTGGCAGCAACAGCAACAAAATTGAAAGATGAAAGGGCAGTTTACAGGATCAAAGGAAATGTTCTAAACAATTATGTTTGAAGAGCTTAGAATAAAGGTTCCTGGGAAGAATTAAATGTCAGAAGTTGGAGGGTATAGACAGGAAGTAAAGATACAAAATAACTTTCATCTTCAGTTACTCTTTGTAAAATTAAAATACAGCATTTTATTCTCTAGGTCAAATAAAATATTTTATTGATATAGCTTATTTACTTCATCATCAATAACAAAGGAAGTAAAGGGAGTATTGATTGGCTCCCTTATCTTACTATCTACAAATGAAAAGGGTGAGTTTTTAAAGAAAAAAATAAGTTTGTTATCAGGACAATAAGAAATGGAAGCTGTTTGACCAGTGTAACTCTACAATATATAAACATACATGATCTTTTTATCAGTTAAACACAATTTGTAAAAGTCCATGGTTAGGGCAGTAGTATCTTCTGAACATAACCACAGCTATGCACTCAGGACCTTGGGGCAGCTGTGGTTGCCTGCACAAGATGTGCACAAGATCAATCCAGTCAAACGTCCAGTTTGGGGGAGGGGCTCTTGAAGCCACATGCCCAGCTGAGGGGCTAGTTGCAGTTGATGGCTGATGGAGAATGGAGACAGGTCTTCAGGGATGTGGTGTTGATTGCTACTAATGCTTTAGAGGATGGTCCTAAAACCATGCACATGTAGGGAGCACTAACAAGAGCCTGTGGGTTATTTAAAAAGAGGACATAAGATGTGCACAGCCAAGGTTGTTTTCTGAGTTTGTGCCTGAATTTTAGAAGAAATAACTAGTCGTATATCAGTATAAATTCACAAAGAATGAAACGTTTGTGACTCAGATACACTGCAGTGTACAAATAGGAAGCTTGGTACTGAGTGCATCAGCTGCATTCTCAGATGTTTAGAGTGTTATCTACAGTTTAAATAGCAAAACCTTCAAGGATGTATTTGTAATACTGAGTATTTAGCTTTTGAGAAACTTCATCCATGAAATGAGATTAAAACTTTTTTTGATGTTTTTTACATTTCTGATTGTTGGTGACACTTAACACTATGCAAAAATACTTTTTTAAGTATCTCTAAGAAGGAAATTGGCAGTTGAAGTAGGATTTGCTTATTTATGCACTACAGAATGCACCATATTCTATTACTGGTTAGGCTGCTTAAGTTGTTTACCAATGTGAAAGCAGAGCTCAATTGTAATGGTATGCCTGATTTGAGCTTTTAAACTCTGCAGCATAAATAGGATGGTTTTAAAATCCAGTAGAGAAACATAGGAAAATAATTTTTGTCGTTCTAAGGGTTTTAGATGAGTCTAGGCAGAGATGAGCCAGGTACACCTCCTTGTACATAGAGAGAGACAGTGTTTAGATAGGACAAAGGAAGGTGTCTGTTTACAGTTTATTTTATGGATTTTGACAAATGATTCTGTATAAATCACCTTTTCCAGTTCCAAGGAATTGCTTTTTTTTTTAAGTTAGATTTCCATTCTTTTAGTACTTGTTTAGTTAAATGATTACCACCAGTCTGTTGATGTCACTTTGAAGAAGGCAACTTGAATGATCATGTCTTGATCATGTCTATCCCTCACTCTTCCCTTTCAACTATTCCAAGACCCCTGCCAATCCATGACCCCTTCCCAATTTTATGTCCTCTTTTTTTTCAACATCTTTAAAAATGTGTTTATTTTTTAAATCATTTGTATACAAAAGTGTTTTGTGACGGCTGGAGAGATGGCCTAGCGGTTGGAGCGCCGACCGCTCTGCAGAGACCCGGGTATCGATTCCCAGCACCCACATGCGGCCGAGAGCCGTCTGAAACTCCACATTCCAGTGAGAGAACTCCAGTTCCAGGGAATCTGACACAAAAACAAAAAAAAAAAAAACATTCTCTCAGACAACCCCCAGCCCTCTACCCCCAGCCCATCAAAACTTGATGAATACTGGCCTTTTTCTCAAGTGTTTTCCCGTGTCTACAAATTATGTCACATATTCTATTCACACTGTTGCAATATAAATCAATATCCAGGCGTAAGGGAGTACGACCTCCTCCTTGCCTGGTGCCTTCTCACTGCTTTACTCTACTGATTGAGCCTCACAACCCTGCAGTCGTCACCAAAAGGTGTGGTGATTGTGTCACTTGTGCTTTCTATTCAACCATGCTGCTGTATGATCAGGTGTGGCACATTTCTGTCAAGTTGGTTCTGAGGTCGAGTGGATCAAGTCATTGCACTGTGCTGTTAATGGTCTGTGTATTTTTGCTCTCACCTGCTTTTTATAGGCATCATCATAAAAGCTAAACCATTTCTTTTGGGGGAAAAGAGACTTATTTAATGTAATTTAAAGACCTTTCTGATAGAAAATGAAATATTATTGAAAATATCTATTTTTTAGCTTTCAGCAATTGATGGTGCTTTGTAGTGGTGTCTGCTGGAAGTTACTGCCATTATAGGGATTCTCATTAACCTCACTGAGAAAGGAACCTTGCTTGTTAGATTCTCTAGATCTCTACTTGGAACAGTTTGTTAGTGATAAATTCTGTAGGAGGGTGTATTCTGAGCCATTAACTTCCTGTAAAAGGGGAAAATGGACTGGTTACCAGAAATACCATTGAAGCAGGGTAGGCTGGGGGTAGAGGGCTGGGGGTTTGTCTTGAGAATTAAAAACCATGAAACAATTTTGTATACAATTGATTTAAAAAAAAAACATTTTTAAAGATGTTAAAAAAAGAGGACATAAAATTGGGAAAGGGTCATGGATAGGCAGGGGTCTTGGAATAGTTGAAAGGGAAGAGTGAGGGATAGACATGATCAAATACATTGTGTGTATGGATAAAGTTCTAAAAGAATGGATACTGTATTAGTCAGGGTTCTCTAAAGAAACAGAAGCAACAGGACGAATATATAGCTATATACAATTTATTGATTTGCTCACGTGACAGAGTTCAAGGAGTCCAACAGTAGCTGCACCACACTGGAAAGGCCGAGAATCCAGGGAACTGCTCAGTCCGCAAGGCTGGATGTCTCAGTAGTCCCAGTCTAGTGCTGAAGGCCCGAATGGATTCCAGGAGATCTGCCGGTCTCAGTACACGCTGGGATCCGAAAGGTTGATCACAGCAGCAAGACAAACTCACCAGATGAGAGAGGCAAGCCGCAGGAGAAAAGGGACCAGCTCCCTCTGCCATGGCCTTAAATACTGCCTGCCGGCAGAAGGTAATGCCCACATTTGGGGTGGGCCATCCGGGTTGAGGTGGTCTAATCAGAAGACCCTTTTTCTCTTATTTGTTCCTTAGTCCAGTCAAGTTGACACCCAGGATTAACCATCACAGATACAAGACAGATTTTAAATCATTAATCTCTCTATATATCTATACCGCTCTATCCATATCAACCTATGCATTTATTTACATATATATTCTAGCTTTCCTTAGTAAAAAAAATATCAAGAAGTTGTATTAAGAAGAACATTTATTTTTTCCCTTGAATAACTATTTGTATTTGAAGTCACTTCATGTTATCATTCACTTGTGTATAAGCCCTAGGCACAGTAAAAGATTAAAGAAGGATGCAAATTCTTCATTCCTTTGCCCTTTGAAGCTGAGCACCAGCGTTTTGTACTCATCCTTGAAGATGAGCTTAACTTGTCATCCCACTTGACCAATATGCTATAGAGGACAGTCTGGGACCCTTGGGGTTAGGACATGACAAATTGATGACTTTCAGTCTTTTGGAACACTTGCTCTTGGAGCTTCTAAGGAAAGAAGTTCATCTTCATAGAGTCCACCACCTGCCAAGAAGCCTAAAGCACATAGACTCTGAAGGATAAGACAACATAATTATCCACAAGATGCCAGAACTATGTCTGAAGACAAACCCATTGCCAGCTTCATCTACTGGTTCCTCTTGGCTCCAGACAGACCACCCAGCTAAGTCGTTTTCAATATCCTTACCCATGAGTCAGCAAAGTGACTTTTTGTTATTGTTGTTGTTGTTGTTGTTGTTGTTGTTTTTTAATTGTTAAGCTTTGAGGTAGTTTCCTTTGTGGCAACAAGTAAACAAAATACGTGGAAAGTTAAGTATATCAGTGGAAAAAAAAAGAGAGAAATGTTCAAATTTAATCCCTAAAGTTGTTTTTGTAAAGGCTAAATAAAGAGGTTATGGCCTTTTAGAAAAATGGCAATATAATTGTGAACTCTTGTTTCATGAAGGTATTCACAAATTTAAGTTTCTACTAGCTTAAAGAAGTAAATTGAGGGGCTAGAGAGATAGCCTAGTGGTTAAGAGCACTGACTGCTCTTGCAGAGGACCCGGGCTCGATCCCCAGCACCCACATGGCGGTTGAGAACCGTCTGTAACTCCAATTCCAGAAGAACTCCCGTTCCAGGGGAATCCGACACCCTCTTCTGACCTCTGTGGCAACAACACGGGTGCACAGACCTGAATGCAGACAGTACATTCAAACACATAAAATAAATAAATAAAAATTTTAAAAAAGAAGTAAATTGATAATAAAATAGGCAAATTTCCTAAGAATATTTAGTCACATAGAGAAGTGAAATTGGTGGCCTTGTTCTGAGGAGACAGTTATTTCAAGGAGAGGATTTACTTCCTCTTGTGAAGAACAGTGGAAAGAAGCTAATGGAAATCAAAGCAGAACAATCTAGAATTTTTTTGATATTCAAAGATGTTTATTCTCTTTTAAAAATTGAAATTCACGAGAAAAGGAAAGAATAAACTATTTGACCCTATTACTGAAAACTTCACCTAGCATCTAACAGGAAGCAACCTCTCTATGGAACTACAGCTAACAGCCAATTTACATTTAGCTGACAATACAGTTCAGTTATAAGTTTCATTTTATTAAAAAGTAAATCGGAATTACCACCGCCCTTCAAATGGAATAACAACAGCTTTTGCCTCACACTGCAGAAAAATACAGGGGCTATAAACGTGCTCTTTATTAGGCCTTTTAAATGGGATGTTTTGAGGAAAACACTGATTGTAAGATTGTGAAGAGAAATTACCATTTTGCTTGAAAGAAATGGCAATTAACAGTGATGACAATGTGATTTATACTAATTGAGATTAAGTCAGACAAAACGGCAACATTAGTAATCATTCGAAGTGCTGTATTACACATTATACTGTGCTTGGTAAACATCTCTCTCGAAATTAAAAAGTAATTAGTAGCATTTTAGTCATTTAATTCAGTCTAATTAGGATTTTCAAAAATCTACAGACCTGCTGTTGAAAGCCTTTTTTTTTCATTTTGAATCGAGAAAACATATTCTTCTTTTTCTTTTTGTAAATCAACTTTGAGAGCCACTAACTCTTGCTTGCTTGATCTCTACTTTCCATTAAAAAAGAGGAAAATGGCGTAATTAGAAGCAATAGGTAGAAATTTACTTGAATTGGGCTAAATGAAGAAATCCAATCCATCCTCATTCAAGGCAGATGCATTTTAATCTAGTTTTGTTTTTCTGTCTTCCTTTTTGGTACAGAAGTAGAAAGCACATTTTTGTTATGCTAAAAAAGGAAGGGCTTACTATTGCTAGCCTCAATCTGGAAAATAAATGTTTAAGAAATAATTTCTTTTCCAGACTGATGCCAGCAATATCTTCAGAATAGATCACTGAAGGTAGACAAAATTTTAGCTATAGTTGATATTTGAATGGCATTTTGGAATACAGAAAATTAAGTTTATTACTAGGACCACATTACCAGTTATAACATCTGCTTTCAATGTTGGAAGGATGTAACTTGCTTTTGAGTGTAAAGGGGCTCACAGTAAAGAGATCGGCAAAGTCTCTGAAGAGAGTCTGTGCTCTGTGCTTACATTTTGTAACTGTTAAAAATTATGGGGACTTTTGAGGTGGGACTGAATGTATTTTGCATTACGAGACGGCCATGACCTTAAGGGGATGGGGTGGATGATTAGGGCTTATAAGTGTCATTGTAGGCTGTCAAGTTCACAAATGGTACACTCGTGGCAGTTAGCACTGGCAACCTGACAGAGTGTAGAATTATGTAGAAGATCAGTCTCTAGTTATATCTGTGAGAGGTTATCTAAGTTAGGTTCACTGAGGTGGGAAGTTCCACCTTGACTGTAGGTGTCACCATCCCATGGTCAAAGATCCTGGACTACACAAAAGGGAGACAATCAGCTAAAGAGCAAGCTCATATCTTTCTACTGCCTGACTATGGAAACAATATGACCAACCATTATTTTTCCTTCTAACCTCAATGACTTCCCCACATACTGCCATGTTTTCCCATCATGATATACTGATCCCCTCAAACGATAAATCAGAATAGTATTTGATCACAAGGAAAAAAATGCAGAAAGTTGAAAAGAGGATCACAAATCAAGAACAGATGCTCTCTGCTCTACAAAATTGCACCTCACAGGATTGTATGCTGTGGAGCTGAGTTCTGTTTTATAATTTTATGGGAGGGCTAGCAATAGAAGGGTTTATTGGAATAATAGAACGTATATTACTTTATATTTGTATTAATCTTTTATGCTTACAGTTAAAAATTATTACTTATCAGTTAGCTTAAAAGTCACATAAATTAATTACCTTATAATTCTATTGGTCAGAACTTCTAACTGGGTCTTAGTAGGTTAAAAATAAAGCTGTAAACATCTATGATCTCCATCAGGACTTTGATAAAAATTCTGTTCTTTGCTGTCCTGGTCTGTAGAAGGTGCTCAAAGATCCTGGCTTCTGGGCTTTTCCTTTTCTCAAAGCTACTTATTACATCAACTTGATGTCCACTTCCATTGTTGGGTCTCCTTTTATCATTCTAACACTTTTTCTTTTGTTCTTTCAAGGATAAAGTTTTTCATGGTAAAAACCAAACCCACTAACAATCCAAAATACTTGTTCTCCTCTCAAGCAGACCTGCAACTTTAAACTACTTGCAACCTACTTTTCCTCTCATGGCCTATTCACGGGTACCAGGATTGAGGACTTACATCTCCCCAGTGCCTGATATTCTGTTTAGCGCAATGATACCAAGAGCTTTGGGCCACAAAGCCTGAACGAAGCAGGAATTCCCTGATCTAGCTCAGTTCAAACCTATGCCTGTATATCTAAGAGTTGTGGAATGTCTCAAACGTCTTTTTAAGTACTAGCAAATGAGAAATGGTGAACAATTTACATCGAATTTGCATTCCAGCATACATTGTGCATAAAGTAGACTGTGTTACAGAGAGGCATGACCTTTTCCCTAACCAACTACAGTAAAATAGTTTCAGAATAAATCTTTACCCTATTTGGAGAAATGAAGAACAAGCAACAAAGGAGAGAGAGATTGAGGTGGGTTGTATGAAAACATGCATGAAAAAAACAAAGTGAAATTTCACATGCATGAAAACAATACAGTGAAACCCATTGTCTTATATGCTAAGCTTAAAAATTAGTTAAATCCATATATATTAAAATTCTTTGTTTTCAATTACCTACTGCTTTAACTTATGCAAAATGTTGTATCTTAGTGTTATTCCAGGAATGTATTCATTCATTCTCTCTACAGATACTCACTGCATACCTGGCCTGTGTCAGGCATTGAGATGGGTTTCAAAGTTATAAAAGTGAATAAAAAAGAGAAAATAAATTTGGCTCTCTGAAGTTCACATTCTACTATGTTCATGGGGATGATGGAAAGCACACACAAAATAAATCATGTGTATGAACATACAGCTTATATGATTGGAGTGAAGGCAATGGACATGATGTGGGAAACAATTTTTCATGCTGTGTTCAGGAAAGGATTCATAGATAAACTGCTTTGTGAGATGACGACAGGGATGTTCTAGAGTTGGTGGTATCGATATGGAGGGGAAGTACAGCTTGTCCCAGTGACAAGCAGATGCAAAGGCTCAGATAGTGACTCTTCCATGGGTAGAGCAGAGTGATCTAAGGATGGATGACTCACAGAAGAGGGAATCAAACGTGTCTAGATTACAATGTCCATTGTGAGGACTGACTTTTACTCCAAATGAAATGGAAATTAGAAGGTGCCATAGCACCACTTGATCTAGGTTTTAAAAAGGCTCACTTTGGCTGGTATATTGTGAAAAGGCTGTGGGCTGTCAGAATAAAAGCAGACAGGTGAGTTATGGAGGTAATGGCGGTTTGAACAAGTTTGATAGAAAAGGAGGTGGTAAAAGTGCCCACAGTGACACTAGACAGAATAAAACAGACAGCAAGGGCAGCCACTTGGGCCAGAGAGACAGAAAGAGAGCTAGACACAGTCATTCATCCGTTTGTGAAAGAAGATCGTCAAGCAATGCCCCAGAGTGTGACCTAATTCAATTGATGTTTTCCCTCACTGAAGGTTGACTTAAAAAGAAGGCTGGAATGCATGAGCATATAAGTTTGTGAAATTCAGTTGCATGTTTTCCTAGTGTAACATGTCTGCACTCAGTTGCATCCCCACGGAGCCAGGCCTTCAGATACACTTGTCAATGAGTGTGCAAGATTAATTGGCATTGTTTACAAAATGAGAGATGTCTGTCAGGCTAGACTTCTAAACTTAGAAAATGTGCATTTTCATTCTGGTGTATTAAAGTGTTAGTATTGTTTTGATTTAAATATTTTGGCAAATCCTATCTTTCTCCACATAGAATACTGCATTTTTCCAAAGAAGGCAGGATTCTGGAAAACAGAAGGTGCTATCAGAAGGTGCAAATGGTATTTTGGAGTAGCAGACTGTGTTATAGATTGCGTTCTACCCATACCCTTAGCCTGTGCCTATGGTCACTACCTTTCTAGAAAGCTCAACTTTCCGAACTCAGGATCTGGACATTTGCACCTGTTCTAAGTTTGCATAAAGCTTAAGTCAGGCCAGGAGAGTGATACTTCCTTTAAGTTCATCTAACTGTGTTGTTGAAGGATCTGGCATTTGATATACTTGAACATATAAGTTGGGGTCTGATGTTCAACTTTGAATCTGAAACAACTCTATCCTACCTACTCTTCTGATGAACAAACCATATCTTGTGGAAAACCTGGACTCTCATAGTTTCTGTTAGTTTGTTGTACCGGTGGTGACCACAGCAACCTGCTTCTCTGAATAGTGAAGGAAGAAGTGGTCTTAACTAATTTTGCTGACCAAAAATGAGTCTACCACCTGACCCAGTCATACCACCTCTGGGTATATACCCACAAGACTCATCCTACTGCAAATATACATGGACATCTATGTTTATTGCAGCTCTTTTCACAATAGCAGAGAGTTGGTACCAACCTAAATGCCCCTCAGCTGAGGACTGGATAACAAAAATATGGTACATCTACATAATGGATTTCTATGCAGCGGTAAAGAAAGATGACATTATGAGATTTGCAGGTAAATGGATGGAACACGAAGCCATTATGCTAAGTCCCCCCCAAAACAAAAGGGGAATGGTTTCCCTCATTTGTGGATGCTAGCACCAAATCCCCCAAACTAAAAGCTGAGCAATTTTAATGTTATATTTCTTTCTCTCTGAAAGCAACTGTGATGTTATAATGTGAGTATCTTAATGAGCCCTACAATTAACTTACTACTTTCTTTCAGACATGATAATTAATATATGTGGCTGGAAGTTATATATTCATATTTTAGACTAATATAAAATTAAAAGAAAAAAAAGTGACCCCCCTAAACATAAAAAAGAATGACCATTCTCAGTTCTAACAACTTGCTTTTTAATATATTTGTTTTATTATTTTTATATTACGTGTATGTTTTTATATTATGTGTATGGGTACATTGCCTGAATGTATTTATCTGCACCCATGTTGTGCAATGTCTGCAGAGATCAGAGGAGGGCATTGGATCCCCTGGAACTGGAGTTACAGATGCCTGTTACCCACCATGTGGGTGCTGGGAACCTAACCCAGGTCCTCTGGGAAGGCAGCCAGTGTTCTTAACCGCTGGGCCATCACTCCAGCCCCCTAACCACTCGATGTGAACACAGGTCAGGACAACTATTCAGTGTTGGATTATTTTTCTGTTCCTGTGATATGATACCATAACAACTTATAGAAGAAAGAATTTATTTGGATTACTGTTCCAGAAGCCTAGGAGCCTGCATCATGGTCAAAGAAACATGGCAGCATTTAGGAATAGAAACCCGAGTGCTTACATCTGCATGTGCCAGTCAGATGGGGACCATGAACTCTAAACCTGCCCCCAGTGGCATGCTTCCTCCAGCAGGCCTCTCTTCTTACTGATTACATGACCACCCTCTAAAGCACTATGAAGTGGGGACTGTACAACAAGTAGTCAAATACTCGACAACCCCCATTGAGGATATTTCTCATTAAAATCATCAGAAACACTAAGAACTGAGTCACTCAGCCCGTTCAAAAGAGGAGTCCACAGTTTTCTTATCTATTCTCAAAGCTTGGCCCCGCACTCTGTTCAATTCGTATAATTCTCACTTCCTCCTCTCCCATGCTATCTGTTACAGAGGTTTATTGTTTGACACTGAAGATAGAGTTGTTTCTTTGATTTAGTCCAAAGCACCTTAAAATGATGGAAAAGTAGCACTAATTTTAGTCATCTGGTAAAGTTTTAGGTATCTTATCCTCTGGTTGGGACTTTCTTATTGTTGTGTCAGGATGTAGCCACAATTCTTATGTGATGGTGTTGAATGATATCTTGGTTCCAAGTAGCTCCTATCTGAGTGGGCATGGGGAGAGTCAGGCAATCCTCACTTCTTTTTTTTCATTGCTTCAGTTTTAGTAAGACTGTACTTGTTAGTTTTAATTAGATGTCATTTTTTATTAACTCCACTGTTGTAACAGGATAGCTAAAAATGAATATATTCTATTTATAAATGCAAGTTTCTACATGCACATTTACACTCTACCAATAAATTAAGGTTAACATGTTAATTTCAGTTAATGGTAATGAGAGACAGTTCAGAGACAGAGAGAATCAAAGGGACTGGCAGTAATGGAAGGGAGACGAAGCATAAAGTCAAGTTTTAAAAAGTCATTTTTAAAAAATCCCAAGTAGAGTGTTGGGATGTGTGGCATGAAAGGATTTGGTTACTGTAAGAACACGAACATTGAAAATGTGGCTGTCGTTCACTCTCAGAAAGGGAAAGGGCTTGGGGTTGCTTCAGCTGAGTACTGCTCTGGCTGAATGGTCAACATGGAGAATGCAGATGAAATGTCATGAGGTGGTCAAAGAAGGATAGGGGACTTTATGATGGCTGAGAAGGGAGAGAGGAAGCCAAGCTGGTCTTCACAGAGAGGTACATTGGATTCCACATTCTTCATCTTTATGCCCATTATCATCTGAGAAACAGCTTCAGTAAAGAGCCCATGCACCCAGGTCCTCTGCCTAGTCTCAGAGGAAAATTATGGGGTTTATTTGAACAGCAGATAGGGGTGAAAGTTCTGCCTCATATTATAGTACCTACATGGCTCAGGGTGAGATATAGACTTTTTTTTTTTTTTTGTCTTTTTAAGACAGGGTCTCCCTATAGTCCCAGCTGTCCTGGAACTCACTCTATAGAGGGTGTCAGATTCCCCTGGAACTGGAGTCAAAGACGGTTCTCAGCCACCATGTGGGTGCTGGGGATCAAACCCGGGTCCTCTGCAAGAGCAGTCGGCGCTGTTAACCACTAGGCCATCTCTCCAGCCCCTCTGTAGACTTCTTTAAATACAGTTTTTCCATTTATGAAAAAGACAATAATCTGTGTAGTGTCATTGAGTTTGTTCAATGAGACCTTACCCATTAAAGCCTCTCGGACTCAGAAATATCCATCATGTTTAGTAAATTAGTACTTGTTTTAGCTTTGGTCTGTATGTCTACAGATACTATCAGAATGTGCCCTCTGAGTTCCTTTGACCTCTGATTTCATGAGGTACTGGATTTGAGAGTTGAGGGAATAAAGCAGGACTTCTCACCTCTATATCATAGATATCAGTAGAAAGTTTCCATAGGCATATAATTGTGATGTAAAAATGTTTCCCAATATTGCCTAGTGTCTCCTGAAGGACAAGGTGTTTCCTGGCTGAGAGGCACTAGGGTAATGGAATAAATAACAGAATTCTTATTATTGTATTTGGGGAGAATTCCTCTTTGCATCCATGATTTCACTATGCACTTCCAATACTTTTTTTTTTTTATTGATGCTTTGTGTATTTCATACATCATTTTCCAATTCAGTTCAGGCATATATCCCCCTCCCTTCCCCCCACCCCAGCCCTACCCATCCCAGATCATGCGTTCTGCCATAAGTTTTCTGCATCTTTCTCTGCTTTTTTGTTTTGTTTTGTTTTCATTTTTTTTTAACAATAAGTGATAATTTGTGAGTACAAGCATCCTTCATGTAAAACCAATTTGCAAGCAGTTGTGCCCAAACCCACACAGCTCATGGGTCCCACCATCCACCAGGGGGGGCTTGTATGTTCAATCAAGTTGATCAAATGAGTTTCCAGTCTATATTGTTGTAGTTTCACCATTAATCCCAATCGAAGCCCTTACATTCTACCACGCCCCCTCTTCCGCAGATTGTTCCCTAGGCTTAGAAAAGGGGCACAGGTGGATGAGAAGCAAAACACTCTACTTTCTCTGGAGCTGATGTCTTGGTCTCTAGTCAGTTCTGGCTGTTTTCTTTCATGGGCTGCCAGCTTGTCCAGGCATAACCTTTCGATCCTTACTAATGAAGCACAGCAATTAGATATTTAGGTAACGATAAACATATAGCCTCGATCCTACTAATGAGCACACACAATTAGATATATGAGGTATTTAAACAGTACTAATTGTTATGGTAGGTTACTTTGGTATTAGACATCAGTCTCGATGTTTGGATGGATGTTAATTCATGATTACATTTTCTCTCTCGTTAAGTATGGCAGGGTCTTCTGTGGTTTAATAACATCTCCTAACCATTAGAGGATGTAAGCTTGTGCATCAGCCGTGGGTTTCCTCCAAGGAGAGAGCTAATAAGCCAATTAGATTTGGATATACAGACATATGGCTGCCACATGCTGCACAGTATTCCAGGCAATGAGGTGTAGCTGGTGCTGAAGAGGAGTCTTGCTTGACTCAAGGAGAACACATTGCTTTATTGGTTTAGTGGCTTGTCTTGGTAACACTCTCTGGCTCCAGAGCCATCTGTATACTTGCAAGTGCGGTCTCCATACATCTTTCCCATGTTTATATCAGGTCTTCAACAGCAGGGCCTAAGGCACTTCCAATACTTTAACTTATTTAATTCTTAGCTAAGGTATCATTGCCTTCATGTTAAAATGAGCAAAGTTAGTCTAGTTTAACCACAGCTTATGAGCTGTGGCACAGATGGTGAATGGAGGAGGCGTGATTAGTGCTTATGTTCACAGAACTCCAAATTTAAGCTTCTTTATTATTCTTTTCTTCCTAAATGTGTCTATTCACCCACAGTCTGAAAGTAGCTGGACCTGGATGCACTGGAAATGATTCTCCTTAGCTCCAGAGGACAGGGTCCTGGATTTAAATTTCCTGGAATCACATGAACACAAGGAATATATATAATATATATATATATATAATATATAATATATAATATATTTATATTTATATATTATGTTTTGCTTCAGCATATTCTTTGTAAACAATATAGAAAAGATAAAGAGGGACAAAGTTTGAGTAAAGTTCTAGCTTGATTTATCCATCTCATATAATGTGTCATTGTGACCCCTTAGAGGAATCTGAGTCATGATTTTCCTTATGCTTTTCTGTCATCTCTTGGCTGTTATTTTTCCAGCTCTGAGAATCCAAACTATCTACTTGTGAAGGATAACCCAGAACCAAAGAACACAGATCTGGAGAAAGGAATAACTTTAAAAATTAGAATATTTCATTCACTTCTGAATCTCTCTCTCTCTCTCTCTCTCTCCCCCCACCACATGTGTGTGTGTGTGTGTGTGTGTGTGTGTGTGTGTGTTGTGTGTGTGTTGGCTGATAACATTTACTTACATAACCATGGATAATGTGATGTTCTGGAGCCTTTCATCTTAGAAGGTTTTAATAAGCTTTTTTTTCCCATCTTTTTGAGATGTATTCTCTGTTGACCTGGAACTTGTTATGGAGACCAGGTTGGGCTGGATCTTACAGGAAACTGCCTGCATCTGTCTCCTGCATGTTGGAATTAAAGATATGTACTACAACTCCAGGACTTTACTGAATTTTTTGTCATTCTCTTACCAAATTATCTGCTTCTCCTGTTGTTTCCCTTCTACTCACACCCTTTCTACTTCAAATACTATAGGCAATGATTACTGAACCTTGATACAAGGAATGACTATATTTAAAAATCAGTTATACCATAAACATATCACCAGGCTAAATGGAAGCAACAGTAAAACATTTTATGGGTCACTTTATTGTACCAACATGAAATACACAGACCTAAAGTCTAATCAGGTCAATTCAGCTAAACAGAAACTGTATTTAACAATAGTGAGATTAAATAAAGATGGCACAATGCCAAAATCATAAAATAGTGTCTTCTAGGAGCTTTAAATTTAGAGCAACAGATATTTCCAGTGTGTGATGAGTGCCAGGTAGTTCCTTTGTCCTGTTCTTTTGTCACGCTGGATAGACTTCCTTTATAATATTTATCCATATAAAGATAAGTTTTGTAAATTCTGATTCTCTTCCCCTATTGGATTTTAACTTCTTTAGAAGATAGGGGATTCTCAGATTCATTTCTACTATATCTAAAATGCTTATTTAATTGTTGACCAAAATGTGCTGAAGCAATGAATGTAGTGTGAACAATGTTAATAAACCAATAAAAAAGACATAAAGAGACTTTCAGAAAGAACACATGTGGGAACTTTATGGAGAGCTGGATGAGTGGGTAGAAAAGGTTAGAGAAGTTTCCTAGAGGTATTAATAATTTAGCTAACATTTTTAAGATGTTTATTTTTTAATTTTATATACACTAGTGTATTGCCTCCATATATATATAAATGTGCTATGAAAAACAGAGGACAGCATTGGAACACACTGAAAGTTGAGTTAAAGATGGTTTAGCCATAATGTGGACCTGGGAATAGAACACTGGTCCTCTGCAAGAGCAGCCAGTGCTCTTAACCAATGAGCTGGTCATCAGCTTAGAGATGGCAGAATTTCAATGTATTCCCACAAAGACATGGAGGAGAGAACGTCAAGGGGATTCCACCTGGAGATAGGCCCCATCTTTGTTCAGTATATTGGCTTATCTTTCTGTCTTGTGATTTTCAATGCAGTTTTGAGTATCTAAGCCAATCACAAGCTTCTGATCTCTTTACTAGTGTGAGTCCCCAGTACTTTCTATCTCAAAGTCCCATTTGAATCAATGTCAAGTGCCTTTTATGCTCTTGATAGAACCATGGATGTAGATCGCTAGAGGCTTGGAAGAATCAATGGCTGTTTAACCAGTGACTGCATCCCTTCAGCTGTAGTTGAGTGATTCTTACTTGTGCTTCAAGTTTTGCAAACCACTTCAAGATCCCTCAGGGCTGAGAAGGACTAGAGTAATGTAAAGTCTCACTGACAATAGTAATAACCTTTTATTTATCAAACACCTTGCTTCCAGGGAGCTCAAACTGCCTTATAGATGCTATCTCATGAATTCTCCTGCTATCCTTGTCAGGCCAGGAACAAACAGTCTGCCATCCCGGAGTGTCAGGCAGAGAAAACAGAGGAGAAGGTCAAATACATATCAGTCTCTAATAAAGGATGGATGTATTGAATCATGATATGATGCTGTAGGAAATCTCACTTCCAACCAATACAATCTCCAATGATGATGATAGTCACTATTAAATGAATGCTGAGCAAGTGATAAGTGCTTTCAAAACATTTGGGGGGGGTTAATGAATAGTTAACCATAGTTGCAGAATATTTTCAAGATGGGTTTACACAGGAGAGGGAAGTATAAGAAATTTTGATATGTTCTCTCTCTCATATATATATATATTTTTTTTTCTACATATAGCACTAGGTGTTGCATACAGATTTTTCCTCATTGAATATTACAAATTCACATGCCAACTGAGAATGCATCCATTATCATATCCATTTTGTGGATGATGATTTTTTTTTTTGTTTTGTTTTGAGATAGGGTCTTCCTGTATCCACAGCTGTCCTGGAATTCCCCATGTAAACCAGGCTGGCATTGAACTCACAGAGATCCATCTACCTCTGTCTCTGAAGTGCTGGAACTACAGGCATGTGCCACCACCCCCGGCTTGTATGATGAATTTTATAAAGAAGGTTTTATGAGATGTGTTCAGGGCCATAGTACTAAGAAATTGTGAACTAATATCTAAATCCAGTTGATTTAGCTCTAAATCTAGCTCTTAGTTGCTTATTATACTGTAATAATTTTGCTGTTTTAGGGTATGTAATGTAATCTTTTAGGTTATGAACATCATTGCTTGTAAGAATTTCAAAACATAAGGTAGTATTAGGGATTTTTATTAAATAGTGTTAGTACTTATAGAAACACAGCCCTCCTGGAATATTCAAGCAGAGGAATCACTTTAATTTTGATTATCTTCTACATAAATTGATAATAGCATAGTTGCAGAATATTTTCAAGATGGGTTTACACAGGAGAGGGAAGTGTAAGAAACTTTTATATGTTCTCTCTCTTCTCTCTCTCTCTCTCTCTCTCTCTCTCTCTCTATATATATATATATATATATATATATGTTCTACATATAGTGCTAGGTGTTGCATATAGATTTTTCCTCATTGAATATTACAAAGGTTTTTTTGGATTTTTTTTTTTTTGAGACAGGGTCTCCCTTTAGTCCCAGCTGGCCTGGAACTCACTCTGTAGACCAGGCTGGCCTTGAACTTACAGAGATCTGCCTGCCTCTGCCTCCCGAGTGCTAGGACTAAAGGCGTGTGCCACCATGCCCAGCTGAATATTCAAAGTTTTAAGTAAGGTAATCTTTCATTAAAGAAAGAATGGAATGTTGACCATTGAGATGAATATGTAGCAGAGGTCAGACCATGAACCAGGATTCCATGATTCTGAAATCTCTGCTTTTAGCTAGTTGTAGATGACACAGGGGACAGAGGTAAATGGATTAGAGTCCAGCGTGGAAGCAAATAAAAGTCAACACTAAGCATTGGAAGGAAACAAAGAGGCGGAAACAGAACTGTCATCTGTACATCTAACAAACCTTTGGAGGGTGGTGGTAAGAAGAGGGAGTGTTCTTTCTGCAGGGTAATTGTCATGGTCTTCATTGAGTAGAATGGTAAGAAAGGAATCAGATTGCAACGATTTTTTTTTATGGAACAGAGGAGAGAAATGGAACAATTCAAGTTAAAAATCTAAAAATTTAGGTCAGTATGTAAAATGAAATGAGCCAGAATCAGAATGACAAATGTCACGTTTTCTCTTGCATGCTTAATCTAGCGTTTATTTTTAATTTTTTTTTAATTTTTTAAAATTTTATTTATTTTTGTATGTGTATGAGTGTACTCTCTGCATGCAGGTTTGTGCACCCTTGTCGTGCAATGCTGCGGAGGTCAGAAGAGGGTGTCGGATTCCCCTGGAACTGGAGCTCTCCTGGAATTGGAGTTTCAGACAGTTCTCAGCCGCCATGTGGGTGCTGGGGATCGAACCCTGGTCCTCTGCAAGAGCGGTCGGCGCTCCCAACCTCTAGGCCATCTCTCCAGCCCCCAACTTAATCTAGCTTTTTACAAAAGGAAGAAGGGAGCCACCTGGGAAGACGATGGAGAACACTGTGAGGGGATGGAGAAAGGCGGTGGGGGAGGGGCTGCTAAGACCAATGTGCGTGAACCACAATGAAGAGTCATATTGAACCTATTATTCCATACAATGAATATATGCTAATTAAAAATTAAGTTACCATTACGCAGCAGGAAGATATTTGTGAGATCAAAGCCAGCCTGATCTACATAACAAGTCCCAGGCCAGGTGGGGCTACAGGAAAACTCTGTCTCAAAAAGGTCAAAAATATTTTTTTAAACTGGATCCAACAAGGATTTTTGTTTGTTTTCATTGAGCTTTATTTTCTTGTAAATCAAGAAAAAAATATCATGATCATATTCATCATGAGCAAAAGATTAAAATGGGAGAACTGGAAGACACATGCCCTTTATCAAAGCAAAGCTGTGATAAAGTCTTCATCATTTCAACTTTAAGAATAAATGGTTTGGGGGATGGAGAAGTGGCTCAGTGCTTAAGAGCACTGCTGGGTGCTTTTGCAGAGGACCCTGGCTCAGTTCCACATCCACAATAGCTAAACTATGGGACCTACTTAGGTGCTCCAACAGCAGAAGGATTGATAAGGAAAATGTGCTACAGAACAGTATTTTGTAACAGTTTGTTGCAAGACTATCCCAAAGCATAGGCTCTGGACTTTCCACTTGTCATGACTTTAACTACCTGGGCATCTGATACTTCACCAAAAGGCCACAGATACATAGACATAACAGCAGATTTTTTTTCTGGTTACTTGGTGCTGTTACTCTTTTTGCTCAAACTTATTTCCCATTTTGATTTCATAGCAGCTAATGCAGTGGCTGCATCTATTCGTTACATTCTAAAAAGAATATGCATCTTGCTTAGGTGCTCTGTTATCATCATAGCTTTTATAGAGTATGAGATGACCGAATAACTGAAGTATGAGGACATTTGCTGAATCTCTTAACAGGTTACCTATGTACCTAGGTTTCAAACACCATATTATTTTCTGAAAAAGGAACCATAATGTTTAGATTCTCTATATAGAGTCTAGAGCTATCAATAATCTTCCATCATAATGGGTATGATCCAGTGATCCTTGGATAAGGGAAGAGGACAAGGCTGAGGAGAGGAAGAAGTAGAACAAGGGAAGTGGGACTCTGGGAACTGGCTGGGTTCTAAAGCTATTCGATCTAGCTCTTGGGTTATATCCCCACGTCGTTTTCTAAACACTGTGAACCAAGGAGGAGGCACAGTAGCTACATGACTACTATCATTTGACACGCAGGAAATGGGCAGGGCAGATGTAGAGGAAGCATGATGTCTAGTCATAAGGACCACAGTAATCACTGACGGTCTAGGGACAGCCAGTCCCAGGAATTACTGGGCCTGATTGAACAACTCTGTAGATTAGGTGTTGTGCTCAAATATACTGACTGACTTTGGTAGTTGTCCCCTGAGTTTCTTTTTAATTATTACTATATTCAGAAGAGAGGGCACTAAATTAGAAGACATTAATATGAGCTACTATATAATGTAGCTAGTGTTCAAATTCACTTCTTAGTGATTCTAACACCCTTGTCTCATCTATATTTTTAATTCAACCTCTCTTTCTTGAAGGTGTAGCTTGTTGCTTGATGAAGCCTGGCTGTCCTATACATTTTTACTGTTCTCTGTTTATTGCTCTTCATTGCAAGAGGATGAGGTTTTGCTACCTGTTGTGTCAACCCTACCCATTTCCTGTAATTTGCTTTGGCATATTAAGATGGATGAGAGTCACATGTTTTACTTTCTAGCAGCCTAAAAGAGCCAGGATGTGGGTCACTGTGTGCTTTTCCCCATGACAAGGCCAGCAACATTACAAATGAAGGCTTCTTAGTCCACTTTGATTTCAGGGTGAAGAAGAAGAGGGCAGTACAACTGGTAATGAAAACCAAGATGGAGTATAAAACCAAATAGATAGATTTCACAAATATTTATATTTTCAGGTTATCACTGCAGAAAAATAGATATATCTGAAGATTATTTGTTACTAAGATATCAATTTGTCTTTTGCTGGCTGATTTATAGTTTATGACTAGAGATAAAATAATAGAAACCACAGGTGAAGGTAAATGAAAAGTAAGAGTATGTCGTATGTTGTTCAGTCATTGTCAGGTCTGTGAAGTAGAATGTCATGTACTCAAATCTAACATCTCAAGAACAAAATCTTGGGTTTGGGATGTATCTTGCCTGGCAGGGTACTTCCCTAACATGTATGAAGCTTCGAGTTTGATCCTCAGCATCGAAGCAATCATTTTGGTATATGCCTGTACTATAAGCACTTGGGAAGAAGAGGCAAGGGGACCAGAAGTTTGAGGTCATTTTTAGCTGAGTTCCAGGCCAGCCTAGGCTTCATGAGACCTTGTCTCAAAAAGTCATTATCTTGATAAAAATACTCAGTAAGAGAACTTAGCAGAACATCCTCAAGGATAATGCCAGACTTTAAAAAATACTATTCTGATGAATAGGAGAGATACTATCAAGTTACATTAAGCATACTATTGAAAGTGATTTATTCTGCAAAGAATTAGTCCCTAAGTAATTTAGATATTCAATGGCAAATGCATTTTTAATGTGCCCATTTTTATGAGTATTCTTGGCAGACGATGGCATCATTGTCTTGTGGTGATGATGGCATCATCACCCAGACCTTGGAGGTTAGGGACTGAAGAGCTGCATTTAATCCTGGTGAGGAAAGTAAAGCAAGGTAAAAAGACAAAATACTCACATTTTCTCATCTCTATCTCTCTTTTTCTCTTTCTCTCTGTTGTTAAGAAATGCTGAGCTCAGTGACATGCTGACTCTCAGTTTTATTTTGATTTTCAATCCCTATATTTCACTAGGATTTAATTGTTTTGGTGAAATTTGGTTCTCTAGAAACTTCAACAAGCTAAGTCATGTTTTTTGTTCCAAGCCACTTTTTCAGATGATTATGTTAATCAGGTCTATCTAGTTCTGTCTTCTTGGGGATATTGGTGAAGAGATCATTGTGGGCCCAATAGCTCCCATTTGTTATATCACATCAAATGCCAGCTACCTTCTTAAAGTATTTCCATACTCATTTTCATAACAGACTCATATCCTTAGCAGGCAGATGAATATACTAAATAATTGTGTTATCTCTCCAAGTGTATTACATATCACCCACTCACACTCACTACATTAAAGTCTTTTTTCAGCTCCTGAATACTTTTTCCACACTTAATGAATGTGCCAGTACTGTTTCCTACACCTAGAATTCCTTCTGCCACAAAGTACCTCTAAATTTTGAGGCCAGAATCTTCAGTCACCAGAGATGTGTGTATTCAATGATCAATATAATACATGTGCACTGGGTTAGTCATTCTCTTGGCAACTTGTATATACATTTCAAAGAGTGAATACTTGTAACAATGTGTAACTATCATATTTATCTCTTTACTTGCATTCATCATATTTGATTCTCCATTAAGAATATAAGTCAAGATGGAAATGAGTTATTCTGAGTTTTAACCATTGAATACCCAATCTGACAATGCTGAGCATATTAAAAATACTCATCTCCAACCGGGCATGGTGGCACACGCCTTTAATCCTAGCACTTGGGAGGCAGAGGCAGGCGGATCTTTGTGAGTTCAAGGTTTGTGAGTTCAAGGCCAGCCTGGTCTACAGAGTGAGTTCCAGGACAGCTGGGGCTATAGGGAGACCCTGTCTCAAAAAGACCAAAAAACAAAAAATACTCATTTCCTTCTGGATCTGCACATCCCTCCTTAATACTCTCCACCACATTTCATGTAATCTAATACATACATAAAGGCATACAGAATCGAATTTGTGTCTCCAAATGCCCTTTAGTGTGGGTTCATCCCCTGGAACCTGGTCAACCTACTGAGAGTCTCACCCTTAATGAGACTGATTCTCCTTCCAGCAGCCACTGGTTGCTAATAGTTCCTCAAGTAGGATTAAGGTTTCATGTCTATGCTGGGATTTTGTCTTGTTTGAGGTTATGTGGGACTTGTACACGCTGTCACCATGCTGGGAGTTCATATGAGTAACTGTCCAGCTGTCTGAAAAACTGTTTCCTGTGCTCATCCATCACTTTACAATCCTGGCCCTTCTTCCACAGTGATCCCCAAGCATTGGGACACAGAAGTGTGGTTGTGGTGTCCTCAAATAAGCACTCTGCAGCTTCTTATTCTCTGCACCTTGGCCAGTTCTGGTTCGCTGTGTTTGTCACCATCTGCTATATGAGGAGTTTCTCTGATGAGAACTGAGAGATGCATTAATATGTACGTGTAAATAACAAGTTGTTGGGAGTCAGTTTACTTCTACATCTTTTTGGCAGAATGATAGTAGGCTCATTCCTATAGCCTGTGGCCTCTCTAGCCTCAGGTATCTATGCTTGATATTAACGTCAATTATGGGTTTCATCTTAAGGGAAACTTAAATCCAATTAGAAAGTGGCTGGTTATTTTCACATTCTTTTTTTGCCACTGTTGCACCAGAGGACATATTTTCCCAGGCTAGTAGTTACTTTACCTTGCAATATTCAAAGTTAGATAATGGTGGTGATTGATTTTCTCTTTGGGTAGCATGCAGATCACCTTCCAACACTGTGATGGCTAGCCAGTCTGTGTACACACGGCTGCGTGTGGAATCCCCTGAAAGGATGAGGCTTGGGTGGTAACTCGGGCCCTAGAGAAGCTAGAACTCACCAAGTACACGGACAAGCCAGCTGGTACCTACAGGAGTGACAACAAGCACAAGTTGTCTACAGCCATTGAGCTCATCGGGAATTGTGCCTTCATCTTCCTAGATGAGCCCACCACTAGCATAGACCCCAAGGCCAGGTGCTTCCTGTGAAACCTCATTCTGGACCTCATCAAGACAGGGAGCTCAGTGGTGCTGATTATCACACAGCATGGAAGAGTGCAAGGCTCTGTGAGCAGAGCTGGCCATCATGGTCAACGGATGGCTGTGCTGCCTGGGCAGTATCCAGCCCGAAGAACACGATCACCTTAAGGACCAAGAACAGCCAGAATGTAAAGGGGGTGGTGAGATTCTTCAACCGGAACTTCCCAGAGGCCATGCTTAAGGAGCGACACCACACCAAAGTACATTATCAACTCAAGTTAGAGCGCATCTCCCTGGCCCAAGTGGTCAGCAAGATGCAGCAGGCTGTCGGTGTGCTGGGCATTGAGGGCTATTCAGTCAGGCCACTCTGGAGAGAATGTTTGTAAATTTAGCCAAGAAGCAGAGTGACAATGTGGAGCAGCAAAAGGCTGAGTCCTCGACCTTGCCATCCCCTCGTGGACTCCTCAGCCTGCTGAGGCCCTGGCCCGCACCCATGGAACTCTGGGCACTAGTGGCTGATGAGCCTGAGGACTTGGACACAGAGGACAAGGGCCTCATCAGCTTTGAAGAGGAGCCGGCCCAGCTCGCCTTCAACACGAACACGCTCTGTTGATGACCAGAAGCCAAGTCAGGGATACAACTGTGAAGGCAGAAGTCAGGCAGTGGCCATGGCTCTCAGTGATACATCGCAGGCTCTGAAAAGATAGGTTCAGGACCAAAAGGCTTCTTGCCCTCCTCCCACCTACCGCCATCCTCACCTCACCCTGTGATCACTGTGGTCACCCTTCCCCAAAAGTGCCAAAGGCTGGCCTGGCACTGGGTTACACACACCCTCACCATGCTTTACCTTAAAGTCTTGGGTCCTGGCCCATCCCCTTCATCCTGCTCAGCACCATCCACCTTCCCAGAGTAACACGGGTTGCCGCAGACATCCCCCTGACCCTTCGCAGCCGCCCCAAGTCTAGTCAGGCCCAGTGTTTTGCACAGGGATCTTTTTACTGATGGCCCTGCAGGTGGGGGCTCACAGCTCACCTACTTGCTGGCTTTAGAAGGGCTTTCCTCACTCTGCTGTTGTGCAGAAGTGTGCCACTTGTGGGAAGCCATAGACATGGCTGCATCCTCCCTGGTGGAGTAGCAGGAATGGAGAAGCTGGCCCTGCTGGCCAAGTGAGGGGTCACTGCTCCCACCCTCTAGCTGCCTTTGCTCTCCTATCCAGCTTGGCCCTTCCAGCCACTTACCTGGGAGCCAGACCTGCACATAAAGCACAGCTGTTTGTTTTCAATAAATAAGCAAAAAAGAAAAAAAAAAAACTCAAATGCTCTAACTTCTACAAAGTTGAAATGACCATGTGTTCATTAAGATTTCAGCTGTACCATGGACTAGTATTTTTATGTGTCTGTTGCCTCCAATGTGTGTGTGTGTGTGTGTGTGTGTGTGTGTGTGTGTGTACAGGAAGAGGTGAGAGGTTGAAGTTAAATATCTCCAGTTGGTTCGCTACCTTGTTTTTTGACATACAGGGGCTCTTACTGAGCCTGAAGCTCAGTGATTCAGTAAGACTGAACAGCAAGCCTTTCCTACTTCTGCCTCCAAGGTCCTAAGACTACAGTCACCCATACATTCACCCAGTTTTTCATGTAGGTGCAGGGGATTCAAACTCAGCTCTTTATGGTTGTTTAGCCAGCATTTTACTCTCTAAGCTATCTTCTCAGCTCCTCCAATCTTCTTTTTTATAATTTTTTTAAAATTTATTCTTGTATGTGTATGAATGTATTGTCTGCATATAGGTCTGTGCACCTGTGTTGCTTAAGACAGGAACTGACCTGGAAGCTACCTGAAGGCTAGCTAGTTCAATCAATGGTCCCAGCATTAAGGTCTACTAACCACAACAATGACTGGCACAACAAACTAAATAGCTGCAATAGTAGCACTTTTTCCTTGGGGGTAATCAACAGCTACCTAATAGGATGTAAAGCCCACCTAGTAGGAGGGAACTCATGTGTGTGGTATTGTAAATTTAGCCAAATACACATGAATGTAGAGATCATAGTTCTTAGAGAAAACCCCTAAGGCTATAACATCCCTAGATAAATGTAACTCCTTTTTTTAAGTTAATTTTTATTGAGTGCATTTCATGCAACATTTCTTAATCAAATTTAGACTCATTCCCCCATCCATGCCCACCTCTTACATCCCCCACCCCCGCCAGAGCTCATGGATTCTGTCATACATGTTAAGTCCTGTCTTGCAACTTTTACTTCTTACTATATGCTAAATATGGTTTCTTATATTTACAGACAATTATGCCAGTCATCACTCATCAAAGAAGCTTCTTTTACAACAGGCAGAGACTATTACAGAGTTTCACAACTGGTCACACACAGAAAATTATATATAGTCTGTGAGATGCCCAATTCTAAGTGACACATCTACAATGGAACCTCTATACCTAAGGCTTATGGAACCTAGTAGAAGAGGGCCTAGAGTGAATACTAATGCATCTCTCAACTTGTATCAACAAAGCTCTGTAATGCAACAGAGTGCAATAAATAGCAAAGGCCACAAATGGCCATTGTAGAGAATAAGAGTCTGCAGAGTTGGGATCCTTGGACAGGACTCCTATATTAAAATTCATCTACCCAGGGCTTAGAGAACAATGTAGAAGGGTAAGCAGATAGATTGTAAAAGACAGAGGAGGAGGCCATATGGAAAGGAGTTTTACAGGCTCCAAAGACCTTTCTCATAGGAACCTAAAGCAATAGTGTCAGCATGCACAAGAACCATGAAAACTCATTCAAATAAAAACTCAGCATAGGCCCAGTAAGGTGGAGCACGCCTTTAATCCCAGCGCTGGGGAGGCAGAGGCATGCAGATCTCTGTGAGTTCAAGGCCAGCCTGATCTACATAGTGAGTTCCAGGACAGCTGGAGCTACAGGGAGACCCTATATCAAAAAGACCAAAAAAGAAAAAAAAAAAAAAAACTCAGCATAGAACTGGGGAAAATGATATCAGGCTTCAGTTGAAGCCAAATGACTACTGACAGCTGATTACTGCTAGGTGAGATCTGCCTATAGTTAGGCTGACTAGACCTCAGATTAATTTGTACTGAGGGATATCTGAATAAATTAAGTTGATTTGATAAGTCTTAACCTATATGACACAATACATGAAATCTGGTGGGGGGGCTACAGGAGTTATGGATGAGGAAAGGATTATTAAGATGACTAAGATGCACAAAAATTCAATAAAATGTGCATAAGAAAGAAAACAAAGAATGATCATTAGTATCAAGTGATACAATTTCTGCTAGAACTTTTAGCTCAACCTGTAAGCAATAACAATAAATAAATAGTTGGCCAGTGGTGGTTTCTTAAGTAAATGATGTATAGATATGTCCTGGAGATGCACTGTCAAATTCTGGCTGGGATACTTAACTCATACATGTCTTGAGTAAGTAAATATGCCCCATCTATAATTCAGATTCTACTCACATAAAATGGATGCAGCATCAGTTTTCCCCTGCCTACCTCTGAGACTAGTTTGAAGTTTAATATTCCCCAAAGCCTTTTTATAATCCAAAACTACAAAGTAATTGTAAGGCTAATTTTGTTAAAGAGTGCTTTCTCTTTACTGACATATAAACAGTGAACAACCAGGTTCTTACCTTTAGGAATTGATCATTACTTGAACACTTTAAAGCCATATACACTCTGTTGAGAGAATTGGTTCTTTGCACTGCTGGGATATGAATATAGATTCATTATTCAGAAAACTTCATAGGAAAGTGCTTTAGCCAGTCATACAGTATTGCTCATCCTTTCTTAAAGAGCCAGCACCACAGAAGAAATGTCCCCAGCTACTGAATCAATGACCAAGATAAATATTGCTGACTTTTTTTTGGCATTTCATGGAAGCAACAGGACATAGAGGAAAGGAAGTAATTTCTTTAAATTGTTCATGGAGGATTTTAAGGAACAGACTGGTGTGGGATGCACATGTAAATCATCTGTACCCACTATGTAGTAAAAATGAAAGCAATATAAATAGACCCCTGCACAGTTCTTCACAGAAAGAAAACACTCCAGCCTGATAGCAAGTGGAGTGAAGCCAAATACTTTTCTTCCTTTCTCCCATCTGCTTGGAGTTGTTGGGGTTGGTAACATCCTGAGAAATGAGTGCTCCATAAACTTTGCATGCTTCCAATGAACACATAGAAAATTCAACTCTTGTTCTTTCTCCAGTCTTGTCATGTGTTTGTGTTTCAGTGTTGTCAGGTACTCTTTCTCCTGTATCATGTGTTTAAATTTTTTATTGAGCTTTTTTACATTTCCTACAACAGTTCTTAAATAAATTAGACACCCTCCCTCATCCATGCACCTCACCCCCACTGGACCTTATATATTCCACCAAACATGTTAAGTTCTATCCAGTCAAACACTTGTACCCAGGTGAGCTTTGGTGCAATTCATCTACCTGAGTTTAGTCAGCCTATGTAGAGATAGTATGATTTACTCTTCTCACCTAGTAGTAATCAGTCTCTAACAGTTCTCAGGCTAGGTCTGTATAGCAAGGGACACTGTATCATTTTCTCTATATGTTTGATTTTTCTCTTTTTTCCGAGACATTTGTTACCTACATGCCCATGGTTACCTGAGTAGCCATTTTAGAGGTTGGCTTGTGATTGTTGGATTTGCCTTAGGGTACTTCTAGGTTTGAAACTTCAAGGAGTTACTCTTTGATCAAGCAGGTTATTGTCCAAAGTATGGTTTCAGGGGTTCTAATTACCTTAATATATTTGTTGTATTGAATGGAAACATAGTTGAAACTACATTAGATATTGAATGGGATTTATTAGCCACATATCTGAAGTCAAGTAGAACATACATGTCAGACAGGATTCAATCTAGAGATTTAAAAATGATATTATCAAGCATCTTCTGTATATCCTAAAAATATCACTCACAAGTATTGGCCGAGAAGGCTCTCGTTGTTTACAGCTCTGTCTTACTGGAGTAGCAACTCATTGGGATAAGTGGCAATCCTTCTCAGTAAACACTACAGAGAACTTCTGATGAAGAATTATTTTACATGACTTCAGTTGTATCTAGTGAGCCAATTGGAGTCATACAATGATTTGTGCTCACCTCTATGGCTTCACAGACAGCCCAAAATTAGAGAGTAATTTTCCCACTGTAAATATGGGTCTATGAATTTTTATATATTTTGCAAATACATAAAAAAATATTAAGGGGGCTGGAGAGATGGCCTAGTGGTTAAGAGCGCCGACCGCTCTTACAGAGGACCCGGGTTCGATCCCCAGCACCCACATGGCGGCTGAGAACCGTCTGAAGCTCCAATTCCAGGAGAACTCCAGTTCCAGGGGAATCCGAGACCCTCTTCTGAACTCCGCGGCGTTGCACGACACGGGTGCACAGACTTGCAGGCAGACAGTACATTCACACGCATACAGAAATAAATAAAAAATTAAAAAAAAATATTAAAAGAATAAATTAAGAATATGAACCACCAAACAGATATATTGAATAAAAGACATTAACAATGTTCATTTTAATGTTCATTTTACTCTACAAAGGGTAGAACTTCAGTCATTGTTACAGGAGTCCTTTCCCTTGTCAGTTACTAATCTGCCCAATCTTATGGCCTGTATTTCCTGGTAGGTTGACTTTTGCCTTCATAATTTCTTCTACTCTTGGGCCTCCAGTTGGTGGAAGAAAGTCTAGAGTGGTCTGGCTCAGTTAAATTTCCCACAATCTGTGTGTTTGCTTTCATGCAGCAAGCTGGCTCAGACTGGGGTGCAGGAAAGAAATTGGCACATTGCAAGGTCCATTGAGACCTGCTCTGAGAACCAGCATACTTGCATTCTGGATAAATTTTATTGGAAAAAGCAAGCCAAAGGCCCAACCCAGATTTAGAAACAAATAAATATATTTTGTGTGAAGAGTCTTACATCATCCAAAGTCATATGTAAAAGGTAAGGATATAAGGAAGGGCAGAAAATTTGTAAAAGTTTGTCAAATTGATGTTAGCCATGTGATTTCTTCATGGTCTAGAGATTATGCAAATATGTCCACTTTAAAGAATACAAACATTATTACTATTAGAATTTTACCTCCTTTGCTATAAAAATGGCAGATAACAATCCAAGATGCTCATGAATGGACTTTTTAAAACAAAATTTTCCATAACTTGCTTAAGGGAATAAATCGCTTGTTCAATATTCATTCAGTTCACTTGTAAGCAAATGATTTTCAATGCTTGTTTTATTGAATCCCTCCAGCTATTTATGAAATTACAGTTGTGAGACTTCAATTCTTCTTCAATCTTGTTTCTTTGTGAAACACATGTCTAATGAATCTCAAGGTAACATCTTTACTCAATAATCTTCCACCACATTGCTACCTGTGAAAAAATCACTAAAAAAAAGATTTCAAACCGTCTTCTCAGTATCTACCTACCACTGCTTGATAAAACTCCGCTGCCAAATTGAGAAAATCATGCAGAAAATAAGGAAGTCAGTCAGAAAAGTCTCACCAGATTAGCATGGTCTCCAGTCGCCTATGTGCCAAGAATATTATTGGGACTGCATTCTAGGCTTCAGAGTCTTTGACCCAATACTTGTTTCCTTAGAGTTTATTGTCTGGCAAAGTATTGATGTTATATTATGAAGGACAATGAAGTTAGCAAACATAGTCCAGCCCTTCAGAGAGTTTGCCATGTAGTAGACTACAGGAGAAATAGGGAAAGTTTAGGATGACCTAGCTACAGGAAATATAATGATGGTGACGCTTATGAAGGAATGGTGAGAGACTGCATGAGAGCTGATCAGGAGAGGACTGTAATGAGCACAAGGAGGAAGAAGTCCTCTGAAAAACACTGTTCTGTTTTCACTTTTTTCAATGGCTATTTCAAAATTCTCTATCTTCCATCATCTTCCATAATGGACTGTCTTGCATAATACCTTAGAGAAAATGGAAAGCAGAGGAAGAAAATTCTAGCAGCTAGGCAATATAATAATTTCAGCTTTATCTGTATTTAAAATAAAAGCTTATGTATGGCAGAATACATGAGGCCTGAGGGCATGGATCAGGGAGAAGGCCTAAACTTGAGTAGGAGCTGTTGTGTGAAGTATATAAAAAGCTTAATAAAAAAATGACAAAATGAGATAGATGTTTTCTATAATAAAATGATTATTAAAACAGCTTTACATTAATTTACTTTATGTGTGTGTGTTTGTGTGTGTGTGTGTGTGTGTGTGTGTGTGTTTGCCCCAAGGGTGCATGTGGAGGTCAGAGAACAACTTATTAGAGCCCATTCTCTCTTTCACCATGTACCTTCCCGAGATCTAACTCAGATCATCAGGTGTGGTGGCAAGCACTTTTGCACCTTCCCCTGATGAGCAATCACTGGTCCCATGCAAGTTTACCTGGATTTGCATTCTGCGTGATTTCTTTAATTCCTGTGATACTGGAAAAATCATTATTTAAATCTGAGATGGTTAATCCTGGGTGTCAACTTGACTGGATTAGGGATGAACAAATATGAGAAAGAGATCTTCAGATTGGATTATTTCAAGCCTGATAGCCCACCCTAAATGTAACCATTACCTTATGCCAGCAGCCATTAAAGAAGGGCCATGGCAGAGGGAGCTGGTTCCTTTTTCCTGCTGCTTACCTTCCCTCTTACTAGTGAGTTTGTCTTGCTGTTCTGATCAACTCTTTGGATCCCAGTGTGGACCGAGACTGGCAGATCTCCTGGAATCCATCAGGCCTTCAGCACCGGGTTGGGATTACTGAGAGATCTATATAGTCTGCATGCAGGTTTGTGCACCTGTGTCGTGCAATGCCGTGGAGGTCAGAAGAGGGTCTTTGATTCCCCTGGAACTGGAGTTCTCCTGGAATTGGAGTTACAGACGGTTCTTAGCCACCATGTGGGTGCTGGGGATCGAACCTGGGACCTCTGCAAGATCAGTCAGTTCTCTTAACCGCTAGGCTATCTCTCCAGCCCCTGATTCTGGTTTTTTTTTTACTTTTTTATTGTTATTAAACTTTTTCCATAAATCATACATCATTTCTCAATCGAATCTAGAGTCCCTTCACTTTCCATGCCCCCCACCGGACCAGAGGCCCTGCACTCTGCCTTACATGTCCTGCATCTTTTTCTGAGACTTTCCAGAGTTTTCTCTTTTCAATTCTTTTGTTGTTGTTCTCTCCAACTTGTATTGCTACAGTATATATATATATGTATCACTTGAATTGGAGGACTTTTTTTCCCTAAAAGATGTCATGTTTTCCTTAAGGAAGTGCTCGAAGGTTCCTCCTTGGCAATCCCAAATGACCATCAATCCTACACTTTTGCTCCACATCGGGGTCTTTCTCTCCCACTGTCCCCCAAATGAAGTCCAGTAAGCACGTGTCCTATCTTGGTACCCCTGTACTGGCCTCCATGGTACAGCCCAGCTAGTCCAACAATGGCAGTCTATATTCTGAGGAGGATGAAATCCCCTTAGCTCTTTAGTCCACAAGCTGGGTTATCTCAGTAGTCCCCATCTGGCATTGAAGGTTTGAAGGATTATTGGAGAGACATGAGTCTTCAGTCAATATTGGAAGGTTAAAAAGCTGTGTCTCATGTCTTTGAGGAGTGCCAAATTGGTGGTAGCCACAGAGTAGATGCACTTGCCGGTAAGAATTGAAGACAGGGCAAACCACTGTACTCTCTTGATTCTGTTTCTTTAGAGAACCCTGACTAATACAAAATCCATATTCAATCCTATTTAATTCCTTACTTCTCTCATGTTTTTAGCACTATTTTCTCCTTCTTAGTTAGTTTTAAATGATGTATGATAATAAAGTGCACATCTCTAGAGTAGAGAATGATACTTTGAACTTTGAAATCTTTATGACAATCTAAATACAGAGTGCATTCTTTTTTATTTATTTATTTTTATGTGTATGAGTGTACTGTCTGCATGCAGGTCTGTGCACCCATGTAGTGCAATGCTGCAGAGGTCAGAAGAGGGTGTCGGATTCCCCTGGAACTGGAGTTAAAGACGGTTCTCAGCCGCCATGTGGGTGCTGGGGACCGAACCCGGATCCTCTGCAAGAGCAGTCGGCGCTCTTAACCGCTAGGACATCTCTCCAGCCCCAGAGTGCATTCTTAACCCTTGCTCCAACACTTACCTTGATCTTCTTTTCATTGTCTTTTCTTCCTTCTTTGGATGTTGTTTCCACACTTTTATATCTTCATCAACTATTGTCTGTTTTCTAGCTTTTAATTGGATTTTATGTAAATTAAAAGTTGTACTCATTTCAATAACATTATGCCACCTATGAAGAGATTCTTCAGTGTTGATAAGGATATGCACATTGCACATGCAAGTTTTCACACATGTCTGTGCTTGTTTCCTTTTGGGAAAATGTCAGCTATAGAATGGGCTGGAGAGATGGCCTAGCAGTTAAGAGCACCGACCGCTCTTACAGAGGACCCAGGTTCGATCTCCAGCACCCACATGGCGGTCGAGAACCTTCTGAAACTCCAATTCCAGAAGAACTCCAGTTCCAGGGGAATCTGACACGCTCTTCTGACCTCTGTGGCATTGCACGACACAGGTGCACAAACTTGCATGCAGACAATACATTGATATACAGAAATAAATAAATGCCAGGCGTGGTGGCGCACGCCTTTAATCCTAGCACTTGGGAGGAAGAGGCATGCTGATCTCTGTGAGTTCGAGGCCAGCCTGGTCTACAGAGTGAGTTCCAGGACAGCCAGAGCTACAGGGAGACCCTGTCTCAAAAAAGACCAAAAAGAAAAAGAATGACTAGAACACATATAATTTACATGTGCAATGTTTGAAGAAATATTTTTCAGAGTTTTTGTTTCATCATTTCGAATTTATACCAGGAATATTTGAGTTCTCACTTTTCTATGTTCTTTTTCTGTACTTGTTATGATCACATTTAATTATTTTTTTAGGCAAGGTCTTCCTGTCACCCCAGCTGTCTTGCAATTCCCTAAGTCCCTATGCAGATGTGGCTGGCCTTCATCTCACAGAGATCTGCTTGCCTCCTAAATGCTGGGATTAAAGCCATGTGCCAACATGCCCAGCATAATTTTCTATATTCTTAATGGGTTCATAAAATATCTCATATGGGTTTAATTTCTATAATATTTTTGTTAATTCCTTGAGAAATTCATGCAGGGAAATCCAGTTTGAGTTAGGTATGAAGGGGCTAGCTTTCAGCCAGCAATTCTCAAGGACACAGGTGTGGGTCTTAAAACATTCCTGACTCCACCCTGCAGGTGAGAACAGCACGTGATACAGAGAGAAAAACAGCAACTCATGACACAACTTATGACCCAAGCACATGATACAATAGTGAGTGATGTATACAGGGGGTGTGATGCAGAGGTCTAGGATTGACTGTGAGAAGTGACATCGTTCTGTTTATATAAAGGATGTGCTGTATACAATGCAATGAATCTTCATTATCACCTGACAAGATTCCCAGAGTCATTATTTCCAGGTGTGTGTACGTTTAAGTCCATCTGGCTTGTATTTGAGTGTCGAGTGCTAGCAGTGGCTGGGAAGAACCTACCAGGTGCCAGCCTGTGAAGTCCAGCATCAAAGCCAGCAGCTCAATGTCTGGTGAGATTGGTACATCTGTGCCAGCAGAGATTACTGAGGGGAGATGAGTGTCAGTTTGAGAGGTCAGAAAGAGTGAGGAGAGCTGATCAAGCGTCAGTGTGAGAAAGGTCCAGCAGTGGAATCAATAGTTCCCTGTCTGGTGTAGTCACTGGGTGCTAAGGGGTGGGCTAGAGAGAGGTATTCAACCACTAGCCTGAAAGGTCAGCAGGTAGCTGTGGGCAGCCGCCCCTCCCCTTTCCTCTAATTCTCTTTCGTCCAAGTGTGGGAGAATGCAATTACACGTCGGGTTTTGATAATATTTCTCTCCTCCCCCAAGTCCTCTCAGATTCACCCCCACCTATTTATTCACACTCCTTCCTGTTCTTTTTTTTTTTTCCCATTTACACCAATATATGTTGTCCAAATACTCCTGAAGGTGGAATGCACTCTGCATTGTGATTGACCTTTGCCCTGTTCTGAGTCTAGGTGTTAATTGACTTCTGCAAGATGTAGACTGAGAGAGACTTTGTGGTATTTCTTCTGGGCTTTGGTACAACTATATACGTGGTCTATACTTAATTTATCTACCAGCTAAGCTTTTAAAATGGTCTGCTTCTTTTTGCCCAAGAATTATTTTATTGTGAACTACTTTATAAAAAAAAGTCATAATCTTGATTTTATTGATTATGTAACTAGTATTTATACATGATTGTTAACATAAATAAGAGGAGTGATATAAAATCAATAATATTTTTATCATTCCTATAATAATTCTTAAAGTACATTTGGAACTTTATTCTATGCCCAGCTTACTTATAGAGAGCTAAGTAATAACTCCATCTTTGTTGATTTGTCTTTCAATATTCTAAAACACATGCTTCTCTCTCCATATACACCTGTGTTTTTCTTGTTTGCTCTTTTACTGAGGCAGACACTTAGTCAATTCAGAGGCATTTCTTTCCCCAAAACTGATTAAAATTTGGGTCAGCACCGTGCTTATCACTGAGCGTTGTTGTTCCCAACATTCCTCCTCTTTATGTTTGATCAAAGATGACCAGGGAATGCTATTAGATTAGCATGTTAAATGTTCAGTGAGGGAGAGGTTTCCCAAGAAAATCTTTTTTAAACTTTCCTGATAAAACTTAGATCTATCAATAAATTCTATTTCTCCACCTTCCTATCCTGAGCATGGATGTCTAGAGATGCCTCAGATGCTGGGTAAGGATGGAATGGAAAACACTGAGTGGAAGATCAGAGTTTTTGCCTTTTGCATCAATGAGTTGACATCAGAGATTTTGACCTTCATGATTCCTGTCAAGAGAGAAAACAAAACCTTATGTTTGACCTGCTGTGAGTGCTTTATTCCTATCTGATACATCTACTTTCCTTATCGCCTAGTTTCACTTTAACAGCCGAAACTCCAGATCCAAAAATTTGGACTCTTTGTGCTCCTGTGTACTTGTGTTTAGCGTCACAACGAAAAGTTAGACAACTTCCCAGGGAGCTACTCACTGAAGAAAACATTCTTACTCCCTTAGCATCCATTTATTACCTGCAGCAATTTATCTTGGGATGGGACAATTTAAAATTATCCCCATCAACCTTCATCTGTCATTTGGTTTTGCCATTATATTCAGATCCTGTTAGGTTACCATACTGTGGAGATTTCATTGGTGTAGATTCCGTATATCTAGAATGCGTCAATAAGAGCCAGTGTCTTGTCCACCAGGCTTTTACATCCTGTCTGGCCCTTCTTCTGTGATGTTTTCTGACACTTAAATGTAGATGCTGTATTGCAAATGTGTCACTTAGAGCTGGAGACCTCACAAGCCAATTCTCTAAATTTGGCCCCTTGTGGAATTCCATAATAGTTTCTACCTATTGCAAACGTATTCTTTTTGAATGAGTGGTAAGAGGAATAGGTGTCTGTAAATATAAGGACACATATTTAGAATACAGTGAGAAAGTATGCTGGTCTAAGGATGTGGTAAACGTAGGTTTTCTTAGCTGAGGAAGTACTGACACAAGGAAATGATACTAGATAGGTTGACCAGGTTCCAGGGGATGAACTTAGAGTAAGGGATATCTGGGGACACAAATTTGACTTGATAGGCTTAACATCTAGGACAGAATGAATGAAATCCAGTGTGTGGGGTCATGGGCAGTATAGATAAGAGAGGGAGAATCTAAATATGATAATGATATATTGTATGAAATGAACAACATTTCAATAAATGATACATAAAAGTAGGCTTTCCTCTAGAGTCTATGAACCCTCCATCCATGTGTACTTGGCTATTGTTTACAGTAGCACACATAATTTTCTACCCATTGAGCAAGCCTTTATTTCAATTAGACAGCTGCTGATTACACCCAGACAATTGTTCAAATACTACACCAATAGATCTAGTTTACTGGGCCAAGCATTGTTGTGGTTAATGTGCTTTACAGCTGGCTGGGATCACATACTGTTTTCTCCCTTGGCAGCTTGCATAGTATCCTCTGATACCATGAGTGCCATTTTTCAGGCTTCCAGGTCAGTTCCACCACAATTGCTTCAAGTGCTGTGTCCAAAGTACTTCCTCCTGTTTTTAGGAAGCAGGTTTTACTTTCAAGTTCTAGAACGCATCAAGGGTTGTGGCGGTAGCCTGTGTTCTTTGGGGAGTATATTGGACTATCCTGACCAACAAAGAAAAGTTTCCCTTGCCCAGCACTTTGATTTTTTTGTTATATAGCCTTTAGCTACACATGCACAAACACACACACACACACACACACACACACACACACACACACACAAACACAGGGCCAGGCATGGTGGCGCACGCCTTTGATCCCAGCACTCAGGAGGCAAAGGCAGGAGGATGTCTGTGAGTTCAAGCCCAGCCTGGTCTATGGAGGGAGCTCCAGCACAGCTGGGACTAAAAGGGAGAACTTGTCTCAAAAATATGCCCCCCCCCACAAAAAATGGGGATTACTTTATTAATTTACCAAATGTCTACAAAATGGAGGAATTTTGTTAGGGCATATATTCTCAACAGGTGTTTATTGCTGAACATAGACAAAAATATCCCTTTGACATGAGCATAATCTTACTATTTTTTGTATATATGTATTTGTGGATATGATATGTAAACATATATGCAGTATATTGGCATATTAAAATGTACAAGGAAAAAAGGAATTAATGGAGAAAAACTTTAAAAATGCTTTACAGAGAGAAGAGGAACATAAAAGATTAAGGAAAAGTGTGCATGTTAAAGAAAGCTCAAAGAGTTTCAGGTAGAAACAAATGTGGGTGCTTTCAAGACTGCTTGCAAGATGCTTTGAGTGGAATGTACTGAAAAATGTCCCCCCTGGTCTCACATACCTGAAAGCGTGGCCCTCGGCTGTTGGTGTCCTTTAGGGAGGTTGTGGAATGTTTAGATCATGGAGCCCTGTTCGAGTAAGCACATTGCAGTAGCTGTACTTTGGGAGTTTATGCCCCACTTCTAGTTAGGTCTCTGCTCTCTGCCTTGTGTTTATGGTTGAAGATAAGGTCTTTCAGCTTCCTTCTCCAGCTGTTATCATGCCTCCTTCATAATTATGGATTCTCCCTGTGGAACAGAAAGCCAAAATAAACTCTCCCATAAGTTGCTTTGGGTCATAGTATTTTTGTTTTGGTCTTTTTGAGACAGGGTCTCCCTGTTGCCCCAGCTGGCCTGGAACTCAATATGTAGACCAGGCTGACCTTGAACTCACAGAGATCTGCCTGTCTCTGCCTCCCCAGTGCCGGGATTATGGGCGTGTGCCACCACACTTGGCTAGTCATAGTATTTTTCACAGACACAAAAGTAACTAATGCACTATCCAAATCTTATTTTCTGCTTTTGATGCTCAGATTTCCATTTCCTGGGTTTAAAATGATCTCTCCACTGGTCCTTGTAGATTTATTTTCCTCAGACGTGAATACAAGGGCTTCTTCTACTAGGGAAACATGTATTGCATCTCATCTTATTGTAGGGGGTATGTCATAATCTCTAGACTTAGCTACATAGGCTGGAAGCACAAAACCTGATTCTTTCATCACAAGATTCAGGGAAGGGAATGCAGAGAACTATTGTACAGCAAAAATCTGCCTGGACATAAAAAGTGGAATTTGTAACCCACCTGAATGATTTAAAATGCCGAATGGGTTATTTCAATGTAGAAGGACAGAGGGAATGGGTTTCGCTGCCTCAAATTCATATGCTGGACCTCCCAGCCCTGGTATCTCAGAGTGAAACAACAGGCAGGAAAAGTTCTTTAAAGAGCTAAGAGGAGAACATTAAAGAGTGAGAGGAGAAAACTCTCACCCTGGTTTAACTGGAGTCATGAGAAAAGGTGATTAGGATACAGCCACTTAAAAGCCTGAAGGACCAGGATAGGCACAGGGAGAAGGGAGACACTGGAGCCAAGGGGATGATATTTACAAGGAATCAACTACATTGATACCTGGATCTTGGACTTCTGGCCTCCACGCTTGTGAGGAAATTGGTTGTTTAAGCCATCTAGTCTGTTGAGCTTAGTGATGGCAATCCAAGCAGACTACCATGGGCTTCCGAGAGGAAGACAGCATGCCTGCCGATTATAGAATTAACTTTTCTCTACAGCATCTATGAAATGAGACATTAGCAGTGGTTTGGAAGAGCTCTTTTCGCAGGGAGGTTATTGCCCTGGGATATGTTCTCTCAATTTTTTACTCCAATGTACTCTCACTGAAAAGATAAATTGACATTTAAAGCCTTTTCCAAGGTGAATTGTTATGATGAATTTTGACACCTCAATCCACTTAAATTGGGTCCCTTAATGCAGTTAGAGACGTGAAGATTATTTTTGGTCAGCTTTTCTTTTATGGTCCCTTAAAGGCTGAACCTAGTGCTTTGAAGAGTAGAGACAACGGCCTTGTTTAAGGGCAAGGCCAATCATCTTAAAGCTCAGAAGGAATTCCCTCCTCCTTAAAACTCACAGCGCAGTTGGAACACAAAACCTCTTCTACAGCTAGAAATTTTCTTTTGTGGTGACTTTCTTTATTGAAAACATGCTGTATTTAAATTTCTTTCACTGTGTTCTCCAGAAATGTTGCTACTACTTCGCATGAAAAATAAGTTGGTTTATGGCCTCATTTGACATTAGTCAGCTGTTTACTTAGTTAAGTAAGATGCTTAAGCTCTGTCTGTATTCCTGTTTATTCATATGTAAAACTGAGATCTCGATATGGCTCGCCACATAGAAGTTCTGTGAGGATTAAATTTGATAATCTTCCCAAAACATTCGATGTGATGCTTGGGTTTATATGAAGGGTTCTACAGTGCTTGGAGGGCTATGTTAGCATTGAATGGCAGTTAATAAAACAGCATGGAATTCCACCGACCATTCTGAGTGCAGTGATGACAGACATGGCTTTTTAATTTAGCAAGCGTCATTCAAGGAGGACCAGGGAGTAGGATGCTCGTCAAGCGTGCATTTACAACTAGAAGGATGTCTAATTGCCTTAAGTGTGAAACAATCAACTGTTACCATTTCAAAGACTGTGCAAAATGATGCTAAAACAGGCTGTGCTTGACATATTCTTGGCTGGTTTGGGTTTGTTTGCTTATTTATTAGTCACTGACTGTGGTTGCCTCATTTTTTGAATGCTGGTTTCTTAATGAGCCTCCCCTAAATTTCTGTAGGGATTCCGTTCAGGCTCTCTAAGCTGCCTACCACCCTTCCTGATCTGTTATTCTGGGGTTCTTTCTTGCCAGTTTCTAAGTCTGGAATGAGTTTCTGATATACTTTCTCAGTATTTCTTATTATACTTTCTTTTATTACTTACATGGAAAATATATTTAATGTTGTTTTGGGGTTTTGATGAATAAAAAACAAAATAAAATGAGTCAAGTAACTTCGATATAATAAATCTAATAAAAATGGTCTTGACACCAAAGAGTAAGGACTGTGATGTCTGAATACTGAGTAAGGCTTTGAAGATATATTAAATATAATTTCCTTACAAATGTGTTCCAAGAGATTTCATTGTTAAAAATATTGTCTCTTTCAATTAGATTACTAATATATTAAGTTTATTTAACAATTTAAAATAAAGGAATCATACTACATGATATAGGCATATACTAAGAGACATTAACTCAATATTATATAAGTACCCATATATCTATACATATAATATCATAGATATAGAAAGTAAATATTTATAAATTTATATATTTACTTTTAAATTAAAATATATGAATTGAGGTTTATATATAATACATGTACTTGTAGGCATATAGAATTCACACACAAACACACACAGGCATACATCTACAGGGTCTTTCAGCTTCCTTCTCCAGCTGTTATCATGCCTCCTTCATAATTATGGATTCTCCCTGTGGAACAGAAAGCCAAAATAAACTCTCCCATAAGTTGCTTTGGGTCATAGTATTTTTGTTTTGGTCTTTTTGAGACAGGGTCTCCCTGTTGCCCCAGCTGGCCTGGAACTCAATATGTAGACCAGGCTGACCTTGAACTCACAGAGATCTGCCTGTCTCTGCCTCCCCAGTGCCGGGATTATGGGCGTGTGCCACCACACTTGGCTAGTCATAGTATTTTTCACAGACACAAAAGTAACTAATGCACTATCCAAATCTTATTTTCTGCTTTTGATGCTCAGATTTCCATTTCCTGGGTTTAAAATGATCTCTCCACTGGTCCTTGTAGATTTATTTTCCTCAGACGTGAATACAAGGGCTTCTCCTACTAGGGAAACATGTATTGCATCTCATCTTATTGTAGGGGGTATGTCATAATCTCTAGACTTAGCTACATAGGCTGGAAGCACAAAACCTGATTCTTTCATCACAAGATTCAGGGAAGGGAATGCAGAGAACTATTGTACAGCAAAAATCTGCCTGGACATAAAAAGTGGAATTTGTAACCCACCTGAATGATTTAAAATGCCGAATGGGTTATTTCAATGTAGAAGGACAGAGGGAATGGGTTTCGCTGCCTCAAATTCATATGCTGGACCTCCCAGCCCTGGTATCTCAGAGTGAAACAAAAGGCAGGAAAAGTTCTTTAAAGAGCTAAGAGGAGAACATTAAAGAGTGAGAGGAGAAAACTCTCACCCTGGTTTAACTGGAGTCATGAGAAAAGGTGATTAGGATACAGCCACTTAAAAGCCTGAAGGACCAGGATAGGCACAGGGAGAAGGGAGACACTGGAGCCAAGGGGATGATATTTACAAGGAATCAACTACATTGATACCTGGATCTTGGACTTCTGGCCTCCACGCTTGTGAGGAAATTGGTTGTTTAAGCCATCTAGTCTGTTGAGCTTAGTGATGGCAATCCAAGCAGACTACCATGGGCTTCCGAGAGGAAGACAGCATGCCTGCCGATTATAGAATTAACTTTTCTCTACAGCATCTATGAAATGAGACATTAGCAGTGGTTTGGAAGAGCTCTTTTCGCAGGGAGGTTATTGCCCTGGGATATGTTCTCTCAATTTTTTACTCCAATGTACTCTCACTGAAAAGATAAATTGACATTTAAAGCCTTTTCCAAGGTGAATTGTT
>VZQC01007664.1:22515-39435 GCA_009823505.1 Rhizomys pruinosus
GGGGTGGGGTGGGGGGAAGGGAAGGGGATATATGCCTGAACTGAATTGGAAAATGATGTATGAAATACAAAAAGCATCAATAAAAAAAAGAAATAAGCTTTTCTGTCTTTCTTTTCATCCCTCTTCCTTTTCATTTGATTTTGCTTTTTCACTTTTTTTCTTCCTTTTTTTTTTGGTCTTTTTGAGACAAGGTTTCCCTGACCTTGAACTCATAGAGCTCTTCCTGTCTCTGCCTCCAGAATGCTGGGATTAAAGGTGTGCACAACCATGTCCAGCCTTGGATTTGTTTTTTGAATAAATATTTGGAAATCCCTCAGAGTCCCGTTGTGTTAAATATTAGATGTACAAAATCAGTGAAGTTATTTGACATTCTTAATAAAAATAGTATCTCCAGTCTGCTCCAGTCTGATAATTTTTTCATAAGAATTAAGTGAAAGGTTAGAGTTATGCATTTATCCAAGAACCAATAAATTAGAAATATTTTGTATCAATAATAAAGTTGAAAAATTAGATTATTCTAATGTTCTCATTCTTATACTGACTATGTTATTTCAGCATATAGTAGAATGTCTTGGAATTTGAAAGGCTGTTTTCAGCTTATTTTATCAATTATATCTATTGTTTTCTTCAACCTTACTTGTATACAGTACATTTATTTTGGTAAGAATATAATGGAAAATATAGAAACTATTTAGAGATCTAAAATTGATGTTGAATTTGTAGTTCTTATTTGCTGACACCCCCCACACATACTTTTCCTGAGACAGGGTCTCCCTGTAGCCCCAGCTGGCCTGGAACTCACTTTGTAGACCAGGCTGGCCTTGAACTTACAGAGATCTGCCTGCCTCTGCTTCCCAAGTGCTGGGACTAAAGGTGTGCACCACCATGCTTTTTAAAAACGTGGTTTTATGTAGTGGGGGAAAAACTTGTTCTTTCTGTTTAGGCCATTTTTTACTTTTGCAGAGAGAATTTCCATTTTAGTTTGCTAGAAACAGAGGTAGTAATAAAGTAGAAGTCTATTCCTTAAGTAAAATGTATTGTTTTATAGCCTGTAATTGTTAAAATGCACATGGATTATCCAGGCCTGATTAATTCTGAATGAATTAAATGTCAAAGAAGCACAATGAAACCCATCATTCCTTGATTGACATTTAGTAAAAAGCGATCTTCGGGGGCTGGAGAGAGAGCCTAGCAGTTAAGAGCACCGACTGCTCTTGCAGAGGACCCGGGTTCAATCCCCAGCACCCACATGGAGGCTAAGAACTGTCTGTAACTCCAATTCCAGGAGAACTCCAGTTCCAGGGGAATCTGAGACCCTCTTCTGACCTCCGAGGCATTGCCCAACATGGGTGCACAGACCTACATGCAGACAGTACATTCATACACATACAAAAATAAATAAAATTTTAAAAAAGCGATCTTCACAATTTGCATTACTTATTTTCTCAAGGTGGGATGCATATGATTGATTGAGCCAGAGGCAAGAACCCTTTACTGTATGGCCCTAACCATAAGGATCAGGACCTGATTCAACTCCAGCCCTCAGGTGTGTGGGGATCCGAGCTGATTGCTAATTCTGTTCCTAATGATAGCTACAGCAATGGCCAATAATGTTCATTTGTGTCAAGCACAATTAGGCATTTGACGACCATTGTTTAATCATGGAAACATTTCTGTGTAGCATTTTTACAAAGATGAAACCTGAGGCCCATAGGCACTTTCTGACAGAAATCACAGAGATGAGTAAGTGGCAGCACCATAATATAAAGCCAGGATGCAAAAATCCATGTTCTCATCCACTGTGCACACGACTAAGCATTATCTCCTTTAAAATAAGGAAATGACTCAACGTGATGATTCTTTTCCTAAAGTCACAGAGATGGGGGAGAAGAGAAGCAGAATTTAAAATTTTCTGGCCATATAGCTATACACTTTCCATCCCATTCCACTGGCCTCAATTTGGCATTTAAGGCCACGTGTATAGAAAATAACTGCAGGCTGATCGTTTGGTCCTGCTGTCTTTGGTTTGATTGGCCTTTGTGGCTGTGAGGTTGGAGTTATCCCCCCAGCTGGGATTAAAGGTGTGGTCTTTGGCTTGATTAGATCTAGTGGCTGTGGGGGCGGAGTTATCCTCCCAGCCGGTTTTAAAGGCACGCTTGTGTGACTCTTGAGATTTGAGATCTCTTGAGCCCAGCGGCAGGTGCCGGGGCGCGGGCTGAAGAGCCCCCCCCCCCCCGCCAACTGAGATTACGAAGAAGGATCTGAAGGAGGCAAGCAAAGCACGCCTTCAACACAGTGAAGAGGCATTCAGGACTCACATTGGAATACAGGCAAGGAGAAGCCCATATGCCAGGATCACGAAGAAGAGACTACACTGGAAAGGTGCAGGATAATCCCACGCCAAGCTTTACCAACCCTATGGATGACTCCTGCAGTGGGATCCCCCCGGGGATGCCCCAGGACACAGACATCAGAAACACAATTGGGAACATACTTAAAGAACTACAAGATCATAAAGAACAAATTAAAGAACTAAGAAAAGAGAATGAGGACCGAGAGAGAGAGAATGACAAGCTCCGGAAGGAAGTAGAAACACTGAAAAGATCCCATGCTGAAAAAGAAAAAGAAACCAACCAGCAAACAAAAGAGCTACAAAAAGAGATCGAGAAGCTCCAAAAAGAAATAGAAACACTAAAGAAATCAGAAGAGGAAATGAAAAAGGAAATCAAACACTCATCCATTCAAGAGGAAAGGAATGAAAAAAGCCTCAGAAGCAGAATGGAGGAAGCAGAACAAAGAATATCAGACCTGGAGGACAACACAGAACAACTAAAAACCTCAAGGAAAGATTATGAAAAATTTAAAAATACACAAAAATGGAACAACCAGGAGCTGTGGGACACTATGAAAAGATCAAACCTCCGCATCATAGGAATAGAGGAAGGAGAAGAATCCCAAGAGAAAGGTATTGATCAGATCTTCAACAGAATAATAGATGAAAACTTCCCCAAACTAAAAAAGGACAAACCAATACCAATACAAGAAGCACATAGAACTCCAAACAGACAAGATCAGAAAAGAAATTCTCCACGCCACATCATAGTTAAAATGCTGGACACCCAAAACAAAGAGAAAATTCTTAAAGCGACAAGAGAAAAACAACAAGTGACCTATAAGGGGAAACCTATCAGAATAACAACGGACTTCTCACAGCAAACGATGAAGGCAAGAAGAACCTGGAGCAAAGCATTCCCAGTGTTGAGGGACAATGGATGCCAGCCCAGGTTACTATACCCAGCAAAAATGTCAATCATAGTGGAAGGAGAGAGGAAAATCTTCCATGACATAAACAACTTGAAAGAATACATGTCCGGAAAACCAACCCTTCAGAGAATACTTGAAGCAATCCAAAGAACAGAAGAAAGGAGCAACCAACCCCAGGCAACTAGAAGGAGAAATCAATAAAAGCATAACTGCAGAAGTAGAAACCTAAATCAAAACCGCAGATGGATAATAAGGCAAAAGGAAGCAACACAAACCTATCAGTCATAACCTTAAATATTAATGGACTAAATTCCCCAATCAAAAGACATAGACTGGGAGACTGGATTAGGAAACAGAATCCATCGATATGCTGTCTGCAAGAAACACATCTTACCTTCAAGGACAGGCACCACCTTAAAGTGAAGGGATGGAAAAAAATATTCCAAGCAAATGGTACCAAAAAGAAAGCAGGTGTTGCTATTTTAATATCGGATAAAATAGACTTCAAAGTAAAAGAAATCAGAAGAGACAAAGAAGGCCATTACATTTTCATCAAAGGAACAATCCACCAAGAAGATTTCACAATTATGAATATATATGCCCCAAATTCTGGTGCACCAAACTTTATAAAGACAATTCTCCAGGACCACAAGTCACAGACTAACCCCAGCACACTCATAGTGGGAGATTTCAATACCCCACTGAGTCCTTTGGATAGGTCAACAGGACAAAAAATAAACAGAGAGACATCTGAACTGAACGATATGATACACCAAATGGACCTCATAGACCTCTACCGAACATTCCATCCTAATACCAGAGAATACACTTTCTACTCAGCACCCCACGGAACATTCTCCAAAATCGACCACATCCTGGGACACAGAAGAAACCTCTACAAATACAAAAAGATTGAAATAATTTCATGCATCCTGTCAGACCACAGTGCAATGAAGCTCAACATCAACACCAGGACAAGCCCTCCTGCCTACAAGAACACATGGAGACTAAACAACACACTCTTGAATAATGAATGGGTCAAGGAAGAGATAAAGAAAGAAATAAAAACATTCCTGGAACTGAATGACAATGACAATACAACACAACAAAACTTATGGGATACCTTAAAAGCAGTCCTAAGAGGGAAATTTATAGCCCTGGGTGCCTACATTAGAAAAACAGAAAGAGCACAAGTGAATGATCTAACACTACAGCTAAAAGCACTTGAGAGGCAACAACAGATGAACCCTAAACGCAACAGACAGGAAGAAATAACAAAAATCAGAGCAGAAATCAATGAAATAGAAACAAAGAAAACAATACAAAAAATCAATGAAGCCAAAAGTTGGTTCTTTGAAAGAATAAACAAGATAGACAGACCTCTAGCCCAGTTAACAAAAAGAAAGAAGGAACAACTCCAAATCAATACAATCTGTGATGAAAAGGGAAATATCACAACGGACAAGGAAAAGATCAAGAAAATTATATGGGAATATTACAAGAACCTATATTCTACCAAGTTTGAAAATCTAGAAGAAATGGATGAATATCTGAAATCTTGGGAATCACCAAAGCTTGGCCAAGAGGAGACCAGCAGCTTAAACAGACCCATAACATATGAAGAAATAGAGGATGTAGTAAGAAGCCTCCCAACTAAAAAAAGCCCAGGCCCAGACGGTTTCACAGCAGAATTCTATAAAACATTTCAAAAAGACCTACAACCATTATTTCTGAAACTGTTTAGAAGTATACAATCAGAGGGAATTCTCCCAAATTCCTTCTATGAAGCCAACATCACTCTATTACCAAAACCAGGCAAAGATCCAACTAAAAAGGAGAATTATAGACCCATCTCCCTCATGAACACAGATGCCAAAATTCTAAACAGAATACTGGCAAATCGCATACAGACCCACATCAAGAAGATCATCCATCATGACCAAGTTGGATTCATACCAGAGATGCAGGGATGGTTCAACATACGAAAATCAATAAACATCATCAAACACATAAACGGAATCAAAGACAAAAACCACACCATCATCTCAATTGATGCTGAAAAAGCCTTTGACAAAATCCAGCATCCCTTCATGCTTAAAGTCCTAGAAGGAATTGGATTGGAGGGATCATTCCTCAATGTAATCAAAGCCATATACAGGAAACCCACAGCCAATATCATCCTAAATGGGGAAATGACGGAAACATTCCCTTTAAAGGTAGGAACTCGGCAAGGCTGCCCCCTATCACCACTCCTCTTCAATATAGTGCTTGAAACACTTGCTAGAGCAATAAGGCAAGAAAAGGATATTAAAGGAGTACTAATTGGAAAAGAGGAAGTCAAACTATCCCTATTTGCTGATGATATGATTGTTTACTTAAGAGATGCAAAAAACTCCACCAGAAAACTCCTAGAAACGATTAACAGCTTCAGCAAAGTGGCAGGATACAAAATTAACCTTAGAAAATCAATGGCCTTTCTTTACACCAAGAACAAGCAACTGGAGAAAGAATTCAAAGAGACCTTCCCACTCACAATAGCCTCAAAAACAATAAGATACCTAGGAACAAACCTAACCAAAGACACCAAAGACCTCTACAACAAAAATTTTAAACCCTTAAAGAAAGAAATTGAAGAAGACCTCAGAAGATGGAAAAACCTCCCATGCTCATGGATTGGGAAAATTAACATTGTAAAAATGTCCATTTTACCAAAACTCTTGTATAGATTTAATGCAATCCCAATCAAAATCCCCAAGAGTTTCTTCACAGGCTTGGAAACAAAAGTTCTTAAATTCATTTGGAGAAACAAAAGACCCCGAATAGCCAAATCAATCCTGAGTGAAAAGAGCTACACAGGAGGGATCTCTATACCAGATTTTAAACTATACTACAGGGCTATAGTCATAAAAACAGCCTGGTACTGGCACAAAAACAGACCTGTTGACCAATGGAACAAAACCGAAGATCCAAATCTGAGCACATACAATTTCAGCCATCTCATATTTGACAAGGGGGCCAAGAAACCACAATGGAGAAAAGACAGCATCTTCAGCAAGTGGTGTTGGCAAAACTGGATCACCACTTGTAGAAGAATGAAATTAAACCCCTACCTCTCACCCTGTACAAAAGTCAACTCCAGATGGATTAAAGACCTCAACGTGAAACCCCAAACTCTGAAGGTGATAGAAGAAAAAGTTGGCAGCAGACTACAAGACATAGGCGTAGGAAAAGACTTCCTAAATCAGACAGCAGCTGCACAAGAATTAAGGTCGACAATTGACAAATGGGACCTCATCAAACTCAAAAGCTTCTGTACATCAAAAGAAACAATCAAGGAAGTGAAGAGAAATCCCACAGAGTGGGAGGAAACCTTCACTGCAGATACATCTGACAAAGCATTGATTTCCAGAATATATAAACTACTCAAAAAACAAAGAAAAAAGAAAACAAATGACCCGCTCAATAGATGGAGCAAAGAACTGAACAGAGACTTCACAAGCGAGGAATTAGAGATGTCTGAGAAACACCTCAAGAACTGCTCAACATCACTAATCATTAAGGAAATGCAAATGAAAACCACTTTAAGATATCATCTTACTCCAATAAGACTGGCTAGGATCAAGAAAACAAATGATACCAAGTGCTGGAGAGGTTGTGGGGAAAGGGGAACACTCATCCACTGCTGGTGGGAATGTAAACTCGTACAGCCACTATGGAAAGCAGTGTGGAGAACCCTTGGAAGACTTGGAATGAACTTGCCACCCGACCCAGCCATACCACTCCTGGGCATGTACCCTCAAGACTTACGCCACCACAGAGATACATGCACGGCCATGTTTATTTCAGCTCTCTTCACAATAGCAAAGAGCTGGAACCAACCTAAATGCCCCTCAACTGACGAGTGGATAGAGAAAATGTGGTACATCTACACAATGGAGTTCTATGCAGCAGTAAAGAAAGACGACATCACGAGCTTTGCAGGAAAATGGCTGGAGCTAGAGGACATCATGCTGAGTGAAGTAACACAGTCCCAGAAAAACAAACGACGAATGGTATCCCTCATCTGTGGATGCTAGTGCCAATTACCCAGTTGTAAGTATTTCTTGTGTAGGGCCCCCTGAGCTTCTGTACAAAGCAGTTGGACATAATGCATTTTGGAAACAACAACAACAACAGAAAATACTGCATCAAAGAACTGACTGAAACAGTGAACTTCTGCTCAAAACAGTCAACGTCCCCATGGAAAATATTGAGAAAGACTAAGAGATGGAAAGCATGTTTGGCAGAATGCACGAGCTCTGACGGGGTGGGGGAATGAGCGGGAACACGGGTCTAGATTTGTTAAAAATAAATAAATACAATAAAAAAAAAAGAAAATAACTGCATAGAAGACAGTGAATGTCTAGCATTTAGGGTGCAGCAGGAATACAAAAGAAAATAGTCTTAAAGAGCCCATCGACTTCTTTTAACTCTTCTCTCTTCTCTGTGAATTCTATCATGCTGTACATCAAAGTAAGGGATTTAACCAATGATTTGTGCTGCTTGATTTTTATCAAGGAGGTCAAAGTAAGAAGTTCATAGCAAGGCTTAAATGAGAACATAACTGGTTTTGCTCAACTATTCATTATTCAACAATTTTCTATTGACTCCCTACCATGTACAAGCTATTTTGACTATGTCTTGAATAAAGATGTGCCTCTCTCCTGGCCCAGCTCCTTCTCAGCCCAGCCTGGGAATGGAATTTCATTCTCTGCAGAAAGCCAGGCTAAGGAGAATTCAACAAATCACCTCATTTTCATAAATTGAAATTCTTAGGAATTTTGTCTCCCTTATGCTAACATGTTGGTACCTGCCAGTTCATTTTACTAACATTTCACTAGCAAATATTTAATCTCCTCTTTGAACAAAGTTTATATGGGAAAACATAAAAAAACATTCATTAGATGTTGTGGGGGATCTCTCTTTGTGCTTTCAGTCCTTTCTTTGTCTCCACTTTAGGTTCAGGTTAAATGTGAGCTACAATGAAAATATGAAGCACTGCCTGGGAATGCTTACAGTTACTCCACACCACACCTGGTACATCCCTTACTGACAAGTTCTCCAAGTCCCCACCCTTCTCCAATAGTGTGAGGAAAGCAGCAAACAACTAAATCTAGGAAATCCCTGCCTCTGAGCAATGAGTTCCCCAAAGTTTGTAAATATGCTACTGGAAGAGCATTGGGGCATGTTCAGTCTAAGATGGGGCACATTAAAATTGTTATTTTTTATATGCAGATATGAGAAATGATAGCTTGATAGCTCCATCCACCTCTTCTTCCTATCTTTCTGATGACAGAGGATGAGTTTGATTCTTAGAATCAGTATCAGTAAACTTGAGTGACAGAGATGGTTAGAGATTTTTATGGAGAGAATCAGCTTAGAATCCTGAGAGAAAACAGATCAAAGTAATGACGACATAATATTTATTTTTAATATTTTATTTATTATTCGTATTCTATGTGCATGAGTGTATTGCCTGCATGTATGTAAGTGCACCCGTGTTGTCAGATCCCCTGGAACTGTAGTTACGGACTGTTGTTACCATGTGGGTGCTGGGAATCTAACCAGGGCCCTCTGCAAGAGCAATTCTGACTCAAGAAATAATTGTAGTGTATGTGTTATAATACATAGGTCCTGAGGACAACATAATCACGTCATGTTCTCGGCATGGGTAGCTCTTTATCACAACTTAATTTCATATTAATTTTCTTTCTTTTTCTCTTTTAAAAATGAAATGCAGGTTTATTGTGGAGAAGTAGAACTTGAAACCGGGCTAGAATGTCCAGTGTATACAGGGGACTGAGTGTCCCATATGCACCTGAACCTCTCTCCCCTGTCAGTTTCCCACATGAAGCTGTGACACTGTGCTCAACTTTATGTATATTTGCCCCCTTCAACAGCAATTGTTTCCTCCCATATCCGGCACAAAGTAGAAATATCTCCTCAGAACACATACCATCACATAACCCTAGGTTCGTCCCTGTGTGTCAAGATGGCAGCCTCCTTGTTGCACGATTTGCACAAACCGTCCCCCAGAAGGGCCTATGGAGCTCATCTTTCCCTCCAGACTTTATGTCCTCACTTCCCATTGCCCCTCATGAAACCGAACCTTGGAAATATCTGGGCTCATAAGGATAACAGAAAGCCTATGGTTCTCACCCTGTCTGAGCTGACTACCATACAAGCACAAAGATGGTAGACACCCCGCCCCCAGAGGACCCTAAAACATGTATTCATAATAAAGTTGCTGGGGATCCTTGCCCCACCTGCTGGGATCACAAGCTGCATGACGACCTTAGTTATGGTCTTGGAAGTCTGGGCCCACACTGCAACCATCTTCCATGCACCACAAGAAGCTGCCCAGGCCATCCAGAAGGCCATGGAGTACGGGTTCCTCATTAGGTCATTCTGCAGGTGGAGCCTCATGCCCGTGACGTCAGTACATCTCATGGAGCTGAGTGAGTGCTATTCTCCCAGCCCCCACCATGGACTCAGGTGGTCTTTGGTCCCCAAGGTACAGCTGGCAACAGCCATGAGAGAGAACTGCCCCGCCCTTTTGGGCTCTGTCCTAGAAACCTAGAACAAAGCTGCCCACACCTGAGTCCTTCCTGAGATGCCCCAACCTCACCAGTAGAGGCCTCCAAAGTGCAGACTCAGGAGTGCTTAAAGCCTGAAATAGGGAAAGAGTCAGAGGGAATAGGAAGCATAGCCTAGGGTTACACTACGTTACTTTTCTGAGGCGTACATTTACAGAGACGCTTAAAATGTGCAGCTGGATATTAAGCGTTGGAGAATAGATCTTTTCTAATTTTATCCCACACTTACGTGGTTCTGACCTAGCCCCCTTCTTCATGGAAGGTGTAACTGGCTATTCAATTAGTCCACCAATAGCCTCTCTATAGAAAGGAATACTTGAGTCTATCATTTTGTTTCCTAAAATCTAATTCCTTCAGTGAAAATTATTAGTAAATTGGACAATTTTTATTATTAATGGTTTCATGTTAAGCTAGAAATTTTTTTTAATTAAAAAAAATTTTTTTTTTATTTCTGTATGTGTATGAATGTACTGTCTCCATGCAAGTTTGTGCACCCGTGTCGTGCAATGCCGCGGAGGTCAGAAGAGGGTGTCGGATTCCCCTGGAACTGGAGTTCTCCTGGAATTGGAGTTTCAGACAGTTCTCGGCCGCCATGTGGGCGTTGGGGATTGAACCTGGGTCCTCTGTAAGAGCGGTCGGCGCTCTTAAACGCTAGGCCATCTCTCCAGCCCCCTAAGCTAGAAATTTTTATTTGGATCTGGACACTGTTCCTTATGTAATAACGCAAGCTAGCATTTATTGAACACTTAGTATGTGCTTGCCAAGCTTTAAAACCTAAAGACTTCATCTCTGTAAAAACCTTTTGCAGATGGGGAAACAGGTGCTGTGTGGCAGAGCCAGGCTTGGTGGTGGACCATTAGAGAATGGTCTTCTATTCCTTGGTTAATAGAAGGTTGATAATAAATGGTTGGTCATTCTTTCCAATTGTTGAATATTTTTAAATCATTCAACTACTTGCATCTTAGATAAGCAGAATCAAACCACAATGGACAAAATGAAATAAATTCTATTAATGATAATCTCTGAGAAATTCAAATGCTGTTCCTGAAAGCATTCATTCCCCTGTTTCATCATGCCTAATAAATACGCCCGCCTCATAATAACTAAGCTAAATTGCTAATACGTGTGTTCTGCATGTAAATTTAAATACTGAAGAATATCCACTAATACATATATGCAGGGAAGAAATTTAATATTTGAGTCTGGTAAAACTGGTCAAATTAATTACTTCTTAGCAAACAGTAGTAGTTCATTTTAGCATGGAAATGGGAAATTCAGAAATAATTACTTATGATAACTCTATGGAGTATTCTCTTCCCCTCTGTGGGCGTTCTCAACGCACAGGGCTGCGTGCTTTCCGAGGAGGAGGGAGCCCCGTGAACCGTGCAAGGGCCTCTCCCCGACTGCGAGGTGGGCAGGCCTACTGCTGACTTGTTCACTCTGACCACTGGGGACATTTTTGTGAAGGAATTTCAGTGCTCTTAGCAGGACCAGAAAAGAAAGGAAGAAAAAGACAAAGCACACAAAGAAAAAGCTTAAACTCACTAATGAGGAGCTTCTTATAATAGCAGTAGATGGCAAACTTCACTGCAAGGAACCAGTGCTGAACTTGAAATTGGCTTAGAAAGTTTAAACTCACTAATGAGGAGCTTCTTATAATGCCAGTAGATGGCAAACTTCACTGCGAGGAACCAGTGCTGAACTTGAAATTGGCTTAGAAAGTTTAAACTCACTAATGAGGAGCTTCTTATAATAGCAGTAGATGGCAAACTTCACTGCAAGGAACCAGTGCTGAACTTGAAACTGGCTTAGAAAGTTTAAACTCACTAATGAGGAGCTTCTTATAATAGCAGTAGATGGCAAACTTCACTGCAAGGAACCAGTGCTGAACTTGAAACTGGCTTAGAAAGTTTTCCACCCAGGGGTTTCCTGTTCTGACTCAGAACTCTCATTTCAAGGCTGAAAGCTAAGTTCCCTTTGGCCATATTCCCAGGAACTAAGTTCCAATTATAGTAACTTTCAGTCATTTTATAAGTTGTTTTATTCTAAATATGTTACACTATTAAAATTATTTTTTCCCCGTGAGCTAGGCATAGCATGTATAACTTTTGTCAAGTAGCGTGCAAAACTTTCAATGCTTCTTAGGACATGCCTGCCTGTCATAGGTGTGTACACATTTCCCTTTGATCCTTAGCTGTTTAGTTAATCATTTAATTAATTAATTTGTTTCAATAATGCAATAAAGTTGTCCAGCTAGTGGGGCACATGCCTATAATCCCAGCATTGTGGAGGCAAGGCCAGAAAGGTCATGAGTTTGAGGCCAGCCTAGTTAAGACCCTGTCCCAAAAACTGTGCAGTAAATTGAAGTTCTTTTATACATTTGAAAAGCTTGCTGGCATCCAGGACACAGCTAGACCCGTGCAGGAGACCTTGCCAAGGCACCACCCCTGGGAGAGCACGGTGCCAGGCTCGTCCAAACCCAGCAGTGAAAATACTTTCAAGTATACACAGAGTAAGGGCACAGGGCATGAGACTCACATCTGCCTGCACATCTGCCCGCACTTCTTTGCAAAGACTTTATTGAATTTATTCAGTAATGCTTTAACAATCCCCAAAGAAGTGGCCCTAACCCTCTTCATGTCTCACTCCCTCCCAGAAATAACTACCCAAACCATTGACAATGATTTCTTTCTTTTTTTTTTTTTCACTTAATGGATAGATTTTCAGTTTTTGATACCAGGATATTGGAATCCTATTATGGCAATCCAATCTTAAGTATTTGTGCTAAAGAATTTAGAACGGGCTCTCAAGGAGATATTTGCACACCCAGGCTCACAGCAGTATTATTCACAACAGCCAAGAAGTGAAGCAATCTAAATTTTAACCAGTAAGTGAATAAAGATAGGGGTTGGGGAAGACAACTCAACCAGGGAAGTCCTTGCTGTGCAGCAGTGATGACCTGTGCCCTCCTTCCACCCCCAATGCTCCAATGCTGGGCTTGGGGTCAGGCACTTGTAATTCTAACACCCAGGAGTCAGAGACAGGTAGATCCCTGGAGTTCGCCGACCAGCCAGCCTAGCCTAATCTGTGAACCACCAGTATATCTCAGGGATGGAACACATGTCTCTCCTGTGCAAGGTCCTGTCTTGGTCCCTGGAACTGTAGAGAAAATAAAACAGTCAAATTTTTAAAAACAGAAAAACTAATGGTGATTTTCAGTGGCTTGGGGGGCTGGGAGGAGAGAAGCTGTTCCATGGAATTTCAGTTTTGGAAAACAAGACAGTTTAGGGCGCTCTTGCTCAGGAGTATAGTCAGTGCTACTATGTGCGCTCTCAAGATGTTCCAACCGATTTTTATGTTACGTGTGTTGACCACAGTAAAGATAAATTCAGCAATGTCATGTGGCAAATGACCACTCATCCAGCACCGCAGGCACACTGTCAAATGCAGCCCTGAAATTTCCTGCTGCCTTCTTTCAATCCATCCACTCTGTTACCAGGTAACCATTGATGGCTTTCCATTGTAAGGATTTTGCCTTCTCTAGAATTCATATAGATGGAATAGTGCAGCAAGTGCCATTTTGTCTGCCTTCACTCAGCACAACAGAGGCTCTCCTCTATTTTTCCGTGAGTGACTGATTCATTTGTATTCCAATATAAGTATCAATTAAATTATTCTGCCAGTTGAAGAGAATTTCATAAATGAAACTATGATAAACACTTAATGCAAGTTTTGTGTGGATATGTTTTCACTAGTCTTAGATAATTGCATAAAATTAGAATTGCTGAGTCGTTTCAATATTTAGGATGCTTGAAACTGTCTTCTATATTATTTTATAATTTTGCAGTTATGCCAACAATATATTACAACACGCACACACACAGACACACACACACAGACCACCACCACGACCACCACCACCAGTACCATCACTAGTAAAAATCATCCTTTTGAGGCATGAAAAATCATTCAAGACAGAAGAATATTTTGTGAATGTGTCACTCAGATCAGCAACATCATGCACCCATATAAATATCTACGACCATGACAAAATAGCTTCAAAATGCAAACATAAAAATAATGAGAACTCAAAGGAAAAACAGATGATTTATACCACATCAGTTTCAGTAACTGAGAACAAAAACCAATGTATAAAATAATTAGCAAACTTGACCTCAGTGATTTTTGTGGGCCAAAGAAGAAATAGTAACAAACAGGAAACATTTTAATTCAATCACACTTAACATTTTTATTTTGAAATTAAAATTAGGAAAACCATTTAAAATATAAATAGCAAATTAAACATAAAGAATAAAACTAAAGAAATAAAAAAGCATAACCAGACATCTGTGTGATAGAAACTAAGTAAAGTCCAATCTTTGAAAGACCTAAGCAATTCATATTTAATGGCCTAGAACCCTCAGTTTCAAAGGAAAGAAGCAAGATTTCTAATTTCCCCATTTCCCAGTGAACATGTGTACCTCACGACTTTGTTGGTGTGCCCATCCTTGTGGGTGCACAGTGATGCTGTATTAGTTCCCTAATGCAACACCGGACATTTTTCAAATGACCCCCTGGTCCTCCCTTCCAGGGGTGAATATGATCAAAATACATGCTGTACATGTATGAAATTCTCAAAGAATTATTAAAATCATTTGAAAATAGACATCTCAATGACTTTTCTTCAATAAAGCTTTACCTGGTACACTTTACACTTTTCTCCCACTTCTATCATGACATTTCTACCCAAAAAAGATATACAGTGTGCACCTGCTATAACAGAGTATTATAGACCTAGCAGATACAGAAGTTGTGTATTAATGTAGTCTCTCTCTCTCTCTCTCTCTCCTCTCTCTCTCATTAGTCCATAGGACTGTGGAGGCTTTTGGTGAACTGTGGCTCAGCACGGCACAACTCCAGTCAGAGTCAGGACAGCACAACTCTAGTCAGAGTCTGAAGGTCTGAGAACCAGGAGAGGAATTTATTAGAGTTAGGCCTTCAATATTCTGGATGAAGGCAATCTGCTCTACTCAGTGTACTGACTCAAGAGTCTATTCTGTACTTCCTTTAACAGCAAGCACTTTAGCTGGTCAAGCTTCTTTATCTGCTGAGATCTTCCAAGCTTTTATTTTTGAAGTTCTTTGCTATTAATTGCCTTGTTTTGACGTGTTACTGTATTTTTTCATTGGACTTATTCACAAGGCATATCAAAAGACTTCCTAATGTATTTTAGATGCATTATTCATTAGCTCCATTGTGGAGTGTGAGTCAAACATCTTCTTACAAAGAGTCTGCCCCCCAAATATTACAATTTCTTTCTTTGGTGGATTCAGTTGTCAAAGTATCAGTCTAAACTCTCTCAAATTACTGGAATCATATTTCTATGTAGCTCCCTGCTTTGGGAACTCAGATCGCTAAGACGCTGGAGTAGAAGGTCACGGCAGCAGGAAGCAGAGATCCTGCCGGTCCATCACTAGGGATAATAACGCCGCTTCTATGTCTACGCCTGGTTCCTGCATCCATGAATCGTGCTCATGGGACAAACAGCACTGTACGCTGGGTGCTGCTCAGAACCTATACAGCCTTTGGGAGAACTCGAGGCTGTATAACCTGACTGACCTTACATGGAATTGGCATCACCTTCTGCTGCAGCTGACTCTACAGAAGTCCATTCCATGGCTTTGTCAAATTACTTGCTGAAGGATGGTGGGAAAAACATGAAGACCAGTGAGCATGACTCATTTCTTTTTATAAAGTGAGGGTATTCATAGATTAGAAGGAATGCTGTACAAAATACCATGACTATAGATAAGACATTCTCCAAGTACAGAGGTTATATAGTTTTAACAAAAATTTGCATACAAGGAAGGAGAATTATTTAATATGCAGAGTAAGTATCCTTCTAGTCAAAATAAAACTCATTCATAATGAAATCAGGTCAAAGAAATCAACCTGCCACTGGGAATCTGGTTCATCACCCCAAATGATAGTGTCATAGTGGGGACTCGGTGTTGGCCTCTGCTACAGACAATTGAAAGCTCACAGGAACTGTGGGCAGGTTGGCCTTATATGAATAAGTAGATATCTACAGTACTGGGCCCATATATAAGCCCCACCCTGCAACCACGGCCATGTTTTCATGAGCTCGTAGAGTGATAGTACAGGTGACTTGGGTAAGATGCTGACTGATATCCCCAGCATTCTACCCATTTGATTATTAAAATCATCAGTTGAAGTCACTCTGGTGAGAATTCTCATGGGGCAATAATATATGTATGTTCTGTGCTCACTCACAGAGATCTGCCTGTCTGCTTCACCCAAATTTCTTTGTCACAATTTCATCAACTTCCTGACCATCCAACTAAATCCTTGGCCACATCAAGGTTAGTATATATGTGCACATCTGATTATTTATTCTTCAAAAGGAAAGTGAACAAGTTCCTTGCTTAAAATTTTGTCCAAAAGAAAAATATCTCTTTATCACTGTCCTTGAGGAATGTTCCAAAAAGGAGATTCAGTGATATAGATATCAAGTGTCTTCTCAGATGGGAATCTGCATTTGGTACAGAGTTATCTGAAAATCAGATCTTCTGTTTATTGCCAACTGGCAGTTGAGGACTCCCTCTTTGGCCAGAGTATAAGTAGGAAAGAAGAGACAGGGTAGCAAGGGTGAGGACCAGGGGCCTTTGGGTCAGTTCTCCCAGTACAGTGCTTGTGCCTTCAGGCCTGCTTCAGCATCATCATGCACATTTTATTTCCATTTGATGACACAGTGCTGCTATGCATCCATCCCCTTATGGATTAAGTACTCAGATAACACTGTTCTCTTTTTTTAATTTTTAAATTTTATTTATTTTTGTATGTATATGAGTGTACTGTCTGCATGTAGGTTTGTGCACCCATGTCGTGCAATGCCTCGGTGGTCAGAAGAAGGTCTCGGATTCCCCTGGAACTGGAGTTCTCCTGGAATTGGAGTTACAGACGGTTCTCAGCCGCCATGTGGGTGCTGGGGATAGAACCC
>VZQC01007664.1:41777-59949 GCA_009823505.1 Rhizomys pruinosus
CAGCTTTTCTAGCCCAAAGTTCCAAAGTCTTCCACATTTCTCCAAACATCCACATGGTCAGGTTCTTCACAGCGAACAGCCCACTCTCTGGTACCAAATAACTGTATTAGTCAATTTTCTGTTGCTGTGATAAAACACCATGACCAAGGAACTTATAAAAGGAAGAGTTCATTTGAGCTTACGATTGACAGTTCCAGGGAATTTATATAGAGTCCATTGTGTCAGGAGGCATGGCGGCTGGAGCTGGAGCAGCAAGCCGAGGGTCACATCTGACAATGAGCTCAGGAAGCAGAGAGAGAGGGCGACTGGAGACCACGAGGCTTGTTCAACTCACTAAGCCTGCCCCCAGTAACGGACTTCCCCCAGCATGGCCACACCTTTGAAGACCTCCAAGAACAGTGCCACCAACTGGAGACAAATGTCTGAATACTTAAAGCCTATGGGGGACACTCATTCAAACCACCACAAATGGTATCCCTCATCTGTGGATGCTAGCGCCAATTACCTAGTTGTATGGCAAACTGAGCAACGTGTTAATGTGATCTGAAAACAACTGTGCTCTTATAATGTGAGTCAAATAAATAAATAAATAAATATTCATTAATTTTAAAACACATTTATTTAATTTCTTTTATCGGGGGCAGAGGTTGAGATGGCGAGAGTGGGATTTGAGAGAGTAGGGGTGGGAGTAGGTAGAGGGTCTCGAAGTGCACGTGCGGCTGCTAGAGGGCACCTCATGGAATTTAGTTCTCTTTTTACCATGTAGATTCTGAAGATTGAACTCAGGTCTCATCACACTTGGGGGCAAACATCTTTTCTAGCTGAGTCACTTCACTGGCCTTTTTTGGCCCTGAGTCAGGGCTTTGCAATGTAACAGCCCTGACTCAGGGCAAAAAATTACTCTCCCAACCTCTCAAGGTTTGGGACTACAGGTATGCAGCACCGTGTCTAGCACCTCTCACTGCTTGATCTGGAGTGGCCAATGTAGATATTTGTATATCCCTAGTGCCAGTTCACATCCCATACTATTCTCTCGTGTATTGGCAAGGCAATACAGTCATTCTAAGTATAAACCTCATCCAGTTAGGGAGCCCAGTACAAAAACTTAAAGCATAAAATCCTGTTCTTGTAAAACTACCTTCCAGACCGAAAGTCAGAATGGTTCTGGGTTCTTCATGAAACAGAAACAACAGAAAGAGAAACGGGAGAGAAAACAGAAGAAAGGTGTTACTTATTTGGTTACTTGTCCCTCACTATTTAAGAGAAAACTCACCATTTCTAATACGTTTTTACAATATCAGTCACTTATCTATTTTGTTTCTGTGGTATTTCCAGAAAGGAAACAAAATAAGAAAATAATATATAAGATGAATCCACATGAAAATATAGCTATGTGGGTTTTTTTACAATTAAACTGCCAAGTCACAAAACCTCTCAATATTTCACAAAACTAAGGAAGAAAACTAAAAATGTTGTGGTTATAAATGTATATATTTAGGGAAGATATTATATATATATACATATATATATATGCAAGTATCCAATTACTTTCCAAAGAATCATAGAATTAATGCTTTTCTAGGGATCATTATTCTAATTTTATTTTCTCAAACAGATTCCTATAAAAGAGGTTATTTTAGGAAAATGAAATTTCCTAACTTTATCAATATTTTTGTAGTGGGACATAATCTGTTTTAATCTATGAACTGCATAATTTTGTGTTTCTGTGAGGATGAGAAATATTATGTGTGAACTACTCAGCAGGTTTAGTGCAGGGTGCAGATCCTCAACCAATAACTAGAATTTTATTGTTTTTTTTTATTTTCTTCACTTTGCTATGTCAATAAACCAGCTGGTCATAAATCAAGAAACAAGATTCATTTAACTATTTGCTTCATTAAGCAACTTAGAGACAATTTTGTAACTCCTCTAGTAGTCCCTAAAATCTTTCTTGAAAGAGTGTGAACATTCAAATTCTGAGTCACAAGAAGCATTAACAACCACCCCAATTGTCCCCATCACTCAACTAACACTTAAACCTGAGAAAAGGAATATAGAGAATCTCTAACAGCCATTTTTGTTTGGTGTGTGTGGGGGGTGCACATGTGGAGGCCAATTTCAAGTGTCATTCCTCAAGCGCCATGCACTTGTTTTTGAGGTAGTGTATCTCACTGGCCTGGTACTCACTGAGTAAGCTAGGTTGATTGTCCAGTGAACCCCAAGGATCTGCTGCGTCAGCCTCCCAAAGGCTGGGATTGTAAACGCATGCCATCTCAGCAGCTATTAGTGGGAAGGGGACGGGGCTTCTGGGATTAAACTCAGGTCCTCTTGCTTTGCTTACTGAGCCATCTATGTACTCTCTGTTTTTGTTTCTTATTAGCAAATATAAAAAATTGTGGACAGATGAAAAGTTAAAACTCATCATTCAAAAATAGTCACCAATGTGTTTCATGAACAAGTATGCTTGAGAAAAAGTTCTTAAAATTTCCTTCAACCATTTGTGTTTAATATTGCTCTTTTGTCTCTTTTTAGACTCCTTTTGCAATAGAAATGATACAAGGTGCCTCTCAAATTCTTGCCAAAAGAATTTTACCTGCAAAGGTTTCCCACAAGACAATAACTGCCATTGCTCAGACATAGCCAATGATTTGGACAAAGACTGTGAAGACTCTAAAGATCCTTGCATCTCCATTCCCTGCCAAGGTGGTGCCACTTGCATGAGTGCCCCAGGAGATAGGGGCTTTCTGTGCAAATGTCCTCCTGGGTACAAGGGGTTGACCTGTGAAACTGTCACCCAGTCCTGTGGTGGGGTCTCCTGCCAACATGGAGGGACCTGCCATCGAGATTCTGAGCTTCTTGTGTGTATCTGCCCTGCTGGATATTCTGGAAGATTCTGTGAGATAGACCTCAATGAGTGTGCTTCCAGCCCTTGCCACAATGGAGCTGTGTGCCAGGATGGAGTCAATGGCTCCTCCTGCTTCTGTGTGCCAGGATACCAAAACGAAGAATACCAGGGCAGAGCCTTTACGAAACTGTAGAAGTACCCGTACACGACCAAAAGTGTGATCTATGATCCCATAGCTCCGAAGGAAACGAAGGCTATGCAGGCAAACGACTGAATGAGAACTTAGGCAGTACGCAGCTGGTGTCTCGCCACTCAATGGTATAATTCTACGGTATAGTGTATGATAGTGAATCTCACCTGTAACCTATGATGGCCTCATGGTTACCGTTTCTTTGGTTCCTTCTGGATACAGTAGAATCACATATCTCATGTCTATACTCTCTCATGACACAAATGGGCCAAGCTTCCGCAGGCATGACTCACTTGGAGATATAAAGCAGCCCTACCCTAAACTTATACTGAAAATACTGCTGCGCGTGTTATGGAGCAGACTGTGATGAGTTAGAGGTATATACAGGATCACTGTGCACCTAGATGGATGCTGTCACATTGGAGGTTTTAATCAACTTAAGTAAAATTAGATTACAGATTTTTAAAACAATTTTATATTAATTTATTTATTCCAATAATTCTACTTTTATATTATTTCAAATATTATTCTATGTGTGTCGAATGTGTACTGTCTGCCATGTAGGTTGACTCAACCCGTGCATATGAAATGCCGCAGAGAGATCATGAAAAATGCAGTGGATCTCAGATATTCCCTGGACTGGAGTTTCTCCTTGGGAACTGGAGTTTAAACAAAACGGTTCTCAGCCACAATGTGGGTAGCTGGGGATCAAACCTGGGTTCCTTCTGCAAGAGGCAGGTGGAGTGCTCTATCAAGTAGTTGTTACCCTTTGTGACTATCAACAAAAAACATAACCCACAAGCCCGCTCCATGAGAAGCTCACAAAGTAACATCAACATGGCAAAGAAGAAAAACAATTTGTGTTATGATCTCTATATATACATATACATAATATAAACATCTTATATCATATAAAATATTCAGGCAATATTTCAAGGTGAAAAACTGTCATGCACATCTGACACTCTTTGGTACACCATTGTAGGCTGAAATCTTGGCCTATTGCTTGAATCGAATAGTTAGCTCCCATAACAATGGAGGGCACAGCACTCTCTGGTTAAGTCACACTTATTTTATTATCCTTTAGCATAGTATATTCAGTAGAATAAGTCACAGGATACGTGTAGAGTATAATCTTTGATATCCGTTTGTTGAAGGGCTCTTCCTGTAATTTTTTCAAAATTCCTGCTCCCAATATAATATAATATCAATCAATGCTACTAGGACTCCCTTTCTCATATCCTCTACCTAGACGCATAATGATTGCTCATTCATCCAACTCATTTCGCATACGCTGCTCTCAGATTAATCACACGAATTAAGAAGCATAATCTATCACATTCCAGGGCGGCTTCTTAAGTTATCACAATTTCTCTAATATAGAAAATTGTTTCGCCGATTCTTTATCATTGCATCTGTATAGGCACTATGATATTCTGCATTCGCAAGAAGCAATTGGTTGCAGACTACTAGAAAGCTGAACCCCCAATCCCATTTACTATACAGTGAAATGAAGCCAGCCGAATAGAGGAAAGCAAATCTCACATATAGGAACCTTAAAAACTCTGATGCAGAGAAGGTAGAGTGTTGAATGACAGTTGACAGAGGCTGAAAAGTGGAGGGAAAGGGAAAGGGAGATGCTGCTTACTAAGGTCTAAAAGGTGACTGAGCAAAGCTAACAAGAGAAAATATGAATCCACTAATAGAAATACTTTATTGAAAAAGATGACTCTAGCTAAATATAAATAATGTGTCGCATAATTATCACAAGCACATTATTACAGTATCCTCCTAGCAAATCTCTATAAAGATGTTCGCACATACAAACATACTGTATGAGACCTCATTGTTCTGAAAACAAATCAGAGGAGTCTGCAAGATTAGTGGCGTGATTCAAAATCAACATAGTACCACATCAAAAAGACTAATATAGATAAATAAACAAGCATTCACATAACCACATACAGACTGAGCCAGGTATAAATTATAAACACAAGAACGGATATGCTACAATGAGAAATAAGACACCTGAGGCACCTATAAATACCATTCGCTTAAGTTCCACGAGACTGTCACACTGGAAACTAGTTTTTTTTTTAAAAGCACGCGCCACAAATAAAAAACAAGTTGGACGCAAAAGAGACAGATATTTGCTTCAACACAGCATGATGCTCTGTAACAGAAGCTGCAATAGCGTATGTGATAGAAGACAAGAACATACTGTGACGCATTATAATTGTACCATTTCGATCTCAAGTGAACTTATCAAAACTATACACCAATAACTGGCAGGAGAATCAAAACCTCAAACACATAGAGACTTGATGTACCTAATAATCTACCTTAGAAAGATAAAGAAGAGAGAAAAATGAACGTGGCAAAATGTACACGGAACTTCCACGTGGATATATAAGATTGAATCGGTAGAAAGAGAACACTGCGATTCAAAAGGCTAGCTCCCCCATACTAAAGCAATTGCACCAACAGCCCATCTCCTGATTGAAAACTGTGAAAAGTAAGCGTCGTGTGAAAGCAGGACAAAAAAGAACCAATCAACTTACACCAGTATCACATCAAGGAGCGGAGCCCTAACAGAAGTGGGATAAATAAACATCTACTCGCCAAGAAAGAAGATACAATCAATAGATAAGAAGGCAGGAGGCAAGATACTCAATTAGAAGTATAACAACAAAGAAGAAGAGATGCTCACAAGAAACAATACGGCCCTAATATGCCAGGCGCCTGGAGAGTACGAATTCTAGAATGAGTTTTAAAGAGTCTCACTCTGGAAAGTATTGTCTATGCAGACGACCCTGTGTTGGGGGCTCTCGGAGCAAAGCTTAGCCAATCTATAGGACAGTGTCTTTCACTACGCAATCATAAAGAAGTTTCTAACGGTCCAATCTGAGAGTCAAGGGCAGACAACATGAGGAAAAATACGCTATTGAGCCCGATGTCGATACTCAAACCACACCAGGCCAAACACAACAGGAAGTTTTACTAGGTATACATTAGGGTCAGAAACAACAGGATAAGTTTCAAAATCTGAACACCCTTGCTATGTAGATCAAACCTGACACACGCGATGTGTGCAGACGTCTTGCCCCTGAGTAGATCCTGTATCTGCATCTACTCTCTGTCATATCCAGATACCTAGATAAACGGGTTCGCAGGGTATTTGAGCAACTGAACGCCAATCGTATCCTCCATTCCCTTGCGCCATAGTATATTACATGCATTGGATTACCCCTCAAAACAATAAACCAAGAAGACTTAAGTATCAGAACCCGATCCTTGTTCCTCCACCTCACTAACCATTGGCGTCCTCTCTGATCCTATCCCCTCACTCCATTATCTAAATCTAGACCCCATTCGAATAAATTGAGACCCTGTCTAGGAACCACAATTACGCGCGATATAACAGGAACCTGGGTATCGAATGTTACCAGAACACAAAATGACAGGTGACACTATCCATTAAAAACAACCAAATAGATAAATCTCCAAGTTCTAAGGGAGAGGTCTCTCTTCATGTCCTTCCTATATGATGCGAACTACCGAACTACAAGGGATGGAAACTTGACGTAACTGCAAGATTATTTACGTACACCAATACAAATAAATGAAAAAATAGAAAAGAAACGCTATATGAGTGTTCTTACCCATGACATCTCACGTGAATTTTCCACCATACTATACCTACTATCTACGCCCCCTATACCATGTTGCGAAAAAACTAGTAAAACAATTGAAGCTTATGGTTTTCCCGTGCCTCCTCGTCACCGTAGTTGTCCACCCATCAGGATATACCAATACTATCTGCAATAACATACTTATTACAGTTCCTTTACCAGAAACAACATGAAAACTTTTGGTTGTGGTTTTCTGTGGCCCCATCCTGCATACCTCATGGACCAATGATTCCCAAGAAACAACTCCTGACACGATAATGCTATACCCAAGCAAAACCCACAAGATCGCCACAGCTAAACAAAGTGTCTGAAATCATAGAAACACAAAATGACCCCGATATCGTGCAGCCACTGGAATAGGATACTGTACTGAGAGCCTCAAAAGCTGAGACGAGATGGGTGGAGGTCCCAGTAGTGGATATTCATGCATCAGAACATAACTGAAGTCCTACTCATCTGTTAAAAGCTTCATCTAGTAGCAACATAATCGGTTCTGAGCAATTCGGGATCTAAGGGAACTTATAAAAAACAGGGCCTAAAAGAGGTGAGATCATAGCGGCGCACCTCCTAACATGACTCCAGCTAGGCACGTTGATGGGCCCTGTTGGATACGCAAGAGCCTTCCAACAGGATTGGGCAAACTGAGTCACTGGGCTTGACAAGATTGGCTGCTCCATAATACTATCGGCCAGGGAAAGATGGCATTTATGCATACTTCTCTGTCTTCCAGCTCTTACATGCTTTTTGACTCCTTTTCTTCAGTGGCATTAATTCCTCCTGGCACCTTAGGAGGGATGATTAAGCCAAGAAGCGTGACTGTGATAATGAAATGGATAAAAAAATGGACGAGGAGACACTCAGGCCTACAATCAGGCGTGTCATTTTCAACGCGCTTATGGCATTCGACTCTACATCTCAATAGCATTCCACTGACTTTTTGCGAGCGAGATCGACCGAGACAGTGTTTCTCTAGAACTAGTGATAGAGGATTCAGAGATATAAGCCACTTGTTTCGCCTACCGCCGAGCTGCCACGCATGTGAGACAAGCAACAGTTCGGTCCACAACGGTACGAGGTGGGATAGTGTTAGTAATAGAACCTCACTAACGACTGATGATTGCCAGATATCTTGTAACCGACCGCCAGAACCTGGAATGAGAGGGAGAAATATAGTTGTAGTGATGGAATGGAGCAAGGTGCCTCATCACCACAGACCGAGAGTCTCTGCTTACAGGTCACGTCACATTTCGTTGTGCTACTCTGACACACTGAATCGGACGAGTGAATAACAGTCAGTATACAACTTCCAAGACTTATAAGCTATGCCACTCTCTGTTAGTTCTGATGTAGACATTTTTGCTGGGAAGTGCGACGGGATCAAGCTCGCGCAGCGTACGAACCTGGGAGCAACCTAGAAACGGCTTGGTGCAAGGTTGCCAAGGCTATAGCGAAAGACAAATGACCTCATCAAACTCAAAGCATATTTTTACGCCTCGAGCTGAGATGGCTACTTGACTTTCTCAAAAGTCCCAAGTGCACAATGGGCCATTGAGGGCTCGGACCAACCACAGCCTACCTGAGTCCAAATTCGTTGTAACGAAAAACCCAGGGTCCTCCAACCAGAATCCAGTTGAAGAGGTTTGCTTACACAGAACATACTGATCAATTTAGAAGTTCAAGTCTTGTTTTTGCTGAGGAATCAACTGGATAACTATTTTTCATTTTCAGAGGACTAAATATGTATAAAACCAATAATACCAGAAGTAAAGATATTCATTAGAAGACATAAGGCCAAAGCAGATTAGAATCAATAGTCTCTTCTTATCTGGCTTAGGTTGCTAAGGGCAAGTTATGCGCGGCATAGGCAATTGGCTACATCGCCCACACCATACAGAACGAGAAACAGCAAGATTTGGATGAGACCTCATTGGTGGTTACTCAAAACCAGAGTACGCACCACGAACACCAAATTAAACAATCGCCCAGAGAAAACCCTTCTAGAGCAAGCCAGAAATGTTATTCAGGAGCTCCACGCTATCGGAGAAGCAAAAAGGGTCAAAAATATTCAATACACGGTAAAAAGTTGACATACTAGTCATCTCTGGCGTTCCGAGAACACACAGAAAATACCGGTTAGAGTGAGACTTCAACTCTACGGAAATTTTTGCTGTGTCTACTTATGATGACTGTCAAAAACATGACAGCAACCAGTGGAATGTGGTAATACTAGGCCAATAATAGGACCAAAGACAGGTGGATACGTTAAGATAGGTAAGGAGAAACCCAAAAGTTGAGAAANACCAGAGTCCAAGACAACAGCTCCAGATAAAGTAGACTGCTTTGCCTCTCATCCATCTGTGCCCCTTTTCTAAGCCTAGGAAACAATCTGTGGAAGAGGGGGCATGGTAGAATGTAGGGGCTGCGACTCGGGTGAATGATGAAACTACAGCAATATAGTCTGGACACTCAATTGATCAACTTGATTGAACATACAAGCCCCCCCCCTCGCTGGATGGTGGGATCCATGGGCTCTGTCGGTTTGGGCACAACTGCCTGCAAATTGGTTTTACATGAAGGATGCTTGTATGCATAAATTATCACTTATTGCTAAAAATGGGAAAAAGCTGAGAGAGAGGTGCAGGATAGTTATGGTGGAATGCATGATCTGGTATGGGGTGGGATGGGGTGGCGGGAAGGGAAAGGGAAATATGCCTGAACTGAATTGGAAAATGATGTAGGAATTACGCAAAGCATCAATAAAAAATAATAAAAAAGGATAAGTGACCAACATTACTATTGTTCCCTCTGAGTTAGTGGGGGGGGCAAAAAGGGTCGGTGTGGGCAAGCCTAACCTCGAGTGTGTGTTTGCTAACATTACATCTAGCATGTTTTGAGATCACAAAGCAGGTCACACATCTTCTAACTTTATATCACATGAGCTGGGTTAAGGGTATGGTATTGGCTCCTAGTCGTTGATGGCATACAGTGTGGGAGTAGGCTGTCCTAACCCTATATAGTTGTTTGCTTGCATGAATAAATAGAATTTCTATCGTGTTATCAAGAAAAAGTTGGATTTTGTATGCATTTCTCCAATTACTAAGGATGTTGAACAGTTTTTAAGGTGTTTCTTAGCCATTTTTATTTCTTCATTTGAGAATTTTCGGATCATATCTGTACTCCATCTTTTTATTGGGTCATTTCTTTTCTTGCTACAGTGTTTTGTGTGTTGTTTGTATATTCTGGATATTAATCCTCTGTCAGATGTGTAGCTGTAAAGATATTCTCCCACTCACTGTGTTTCCCTTTCACTTCCTTGGCTGTTTCTTTTGCTGTACAGAAGCTTTGTAACTTAATGTGGTTCCACTTACTGACTGTTGACCTTAATGCCTCAGCAGTTGATGTACCATTAAGAACATCCTTTCCTACACCTACATCTTGAAGGGTACTGCTTATGTGTTCTAGCAGGTTCAGGGTTTCAGATTTTATATTAAGGTCTTTCATTCACTTGGAGTTGAATTTGTGCCAGGAGAAAGACAAGGGTCCTATTTCATTCTTGTACAGATGGCGATCCAATTCTGCCAGCACCTTTTGTTATATACAGCTTTAATAATAATGAGGTACTTTCCTTCCAGACCTATTCTGTCTAGGACTTTTAACATGATGCATGTTGGATTTTTGTCAAAGGGTTTTTCTACATCTCTTGACATGACCATGCGATTCTTGTCTGCCAATCCATTTTCAACTGCTGAGTTTCTGGACCTGAGTCTCAAAAAGAGGATAAGATGTTGACAACATTACTTAGTGGTTTCCTGGTCTCTTTCCAAACACTTTTGCATTCAACTTTCCTTGCACCCTTGAGAAATTGGGGTCCATATGTGTCCATATTTGCATGTCAGAAACCCGGGCATCACAGTGGAAACATGGCTTATGTAAGGTTATTGCTGAGGCCTGATTTCTGCCTGTGTCGCTTGGGGACCTTATCCTTAGCCCTCATCAGGAATCACCAGTGCCAGCCATATACCAGCACCTGAGCACCTGTGGACAACTCTTTCCCCCTCATAAAAGTCTATCCTGGCATGAAGCAGGGAGGCAGGGAAATGAACAAGTTCTTAACACAAGATTACTATGAAATCATCCATGGCAGAAGGTGCTACTGATGCTGCCCGTCATGAGATCTTCCCACAGCACCAGTGCTTCACTAGCGCATGTGAGTTTCTAAGAGATTGTGGCACTTTCCTCCCTTAAAGTCCCTTTGCTTCATTTGGATAGTCCATGAGAGGCTCCCTCACAGCCTTGCCTTAATCCTTAGGGTTGAGTCAAGGAGCCCACGCAGTCCACCAGTAACACAGCTGCTTTTTGGCTTCCACAGACCCAAAAGGGCCTGGAGAAAAAAATGCCCTAGGAGGTTAAAGGGCCAGGCTTGAGATGCCAATTACCAAATACCTGATGCCAGAAAGATGGGCACTTTGTAGAGATGCTTCCTTGGACTCCATAAGCGAGTTCTTAAGAGCCTGAAGACCAGCACACTGAACAAAGAAATAGTCTCAGGCTGAAGAGATGGTTCTGTGGTTAAGAGTATTGGCAGGTTTTGTAGAACACCCAGGTCCAATACTCAGCACACAAATGGCACCTCTTAACCAGTCTTAACTCGAATCCATGTTTATTACTCAGTGTTCTCTAAAGAAACAGAAGCAACAGGATGAATATATAGCTATATACAATTTATTGATTTGCTCACGTGACAGAGCTCAAGTAGTCCAACAGTAGCCATCCCACACTGGAGAGCCTGAGAATCCAGGGAACTGTTCAATCCGCAAGGCTGGATGTCTCAGTAGTCACAATCTGATGCTGAAGCCGGATGGATTCCAGGAGATCTGCCAGTCTCAGTACACGCTGGGATCTGAAGGGTTGATCACAACAGCAAGACAAACTCACCAGTGAGACAGAGGCAAGCCACAGGAAAAAAAGGTCCCAGCTACCTCTGCCTCTGCCATGACCATTTATAACTGCCTGCCAGCAGAAGGTAACACCTACATTTGGGGTGGGTCATCTGGGTTGAGGTAGTCCAATCCAAAGATCCTTTTTCTCTTATTTGTTCATCCTTAATCCAGTCAAGTTGACACCCAGGATTAACCATCACACCAGGGTATCCAATGATCCCCACAGTCATTGCAGGATATGGGTGCAGTTACATACATGCAGGCAATACACTCATACATATGGAATAAAATAATGAACAAATATTTTTTTAAAAAAGAATTGGAGACTCACAAATTAAAAAAAAAAAATCTTGTTGGATTCCGCATGGCCACTAGTGCTTAAATTTGGAATTGAAAACTACAGCCTAGATTTCAGAATCTGGTCTCATGTCTCTCTCTCTGTGGGGCTCTCGGGCAAGCTTAGCCATCTGGCAGTGTTTTTCCACGAAGCACTTTCTAGGGTCATTGGGTCAGACAACAGGATATTTTGCAGACAGGAAGTTTGAGCCCATCGTTGCTCATCAACAGGATGTTTTGCAAATGTTTGCCCTGAGATGAGATCTGTATCCATACATTTTTTCCACTGTGTAAACATTGCGGTCTGGCAGTCTGAAATGTTTCCTCCTTCCCTGCCCTATATATTCTGCTTGTGTTCCTACGATAAACGAGATTTGATCAGAACTTTTCTTGTCTCGATTCCTTGTGTCTCTTGTCCCTTCCCCTCACTCCTTCTCTTCCAGACCCCCATTGACTGTCCCGCTGGACGGGTCATCTCTCCTGAAATCCATGTGCATGAATGATCTTGAGTTCTTTCTAGGAATGAGGAAACACCAATAGAATAATGGAAATAAGGCTGCACTGTATTATTTTGAGGGTCCTACAACAAAACTGCTTGAAATGTGCTGCCCCACCCCTCTCACATGCTGCATCAGAATATGAGGACGTTGAGGGACAGAGCCATTTTCTGAGGTACTGAGTCATTTTCTGAGGTTCTTGGAATGTAGGTAGAATGGCTTAGGAAACTTTGTAACTTCTTTATTGTAATAAAGGGCCCTGGCACAGAAAGAACAGGTCTGCAAATAATGCAACTTCATCTCTGCTCAGCCCAGCATAAGTGGATCTGGATTTTTAAGATTGAGATCCTTACCCCCCAATACCTGGGTACTCTGCATAAGATACATTTTCATACCTCCCAGGCAGAGAAAAGAGGTTCCTGGCTTGCAGAGAGAAAGTAGGACCTGAGAGTGAAGTGTCGTAGCTCAGTTAGATTGAGTTGAGGGACCTCAGAGTATTTAGTACGGGCAGTGTGTTGAGTGCTGCATCAAACAGGAGCCAAAATGTCTGGATAAGTTCCTCCCCTTCTGTCCATGAAGACTCACTCTATCCATAGGATCCGTTTCTGATGTTTCCAATGAGGAGGAAACCATGTGTCTTTCTGGGTCAATTGAGACTTGGAATTTAGTTTTGGAAGCTCACCTCAGATAGATAGGGCTGGATAATTGGGCCACACTGTATGCTACTGAGGATCCTGCACCAACTGGTGTCCGAGTTGTAGGTTTGAAGCCCTCCCCACTGTGCAGCATTTGCAGCCTGGGATTTGGGGGACTTGCAGGACTTACATCCATTCTGTGAGTACTCACAACCCTTCCATATCTGTATCCCTGGACTCTGGGGCTCAGAGACATTTGTTTGGTGTGAGGAGATTGGAAGGTGTCTCAGTACTGAACTGAGAGATTGAAACTTCCCCACTCATCTCTAACCAGGTAACTAAGGTTCTCAGAGCCACTTTGCCTGGTTCAAAGATGGAAGAGAGTATCTCAGTATTGAACTGAGGGATTGGGCCCATCCCCCATCCTCTGCATCTTGGAAATGTGGGGCTCAGAGACAATTTGCTTGGATCAAAGGCATAAGAGACTATCTCAATACTGGACCCAGGGATAGAACCCCACCCCCACTCTGCTGAATCAGAGACTGTAGGACTCAGATCCATTTTGCTTGGTCGAAGATGTAGGAGTGTATTGCTATCAGTCTGAATTGAGGGACTGAGCCCCTCGCACACTCTTCTGCATCTATATCCAGTGAGCACAGGGAGCCAGTGCCGTTTTGTTTGAAACCTGAAGCTGACTGCCAAGCTGAGTTTTCCGGGTAGAGGTGAGAGCTTAGCGGGGACTGCTAAGGCACTTTCCGTGATAGAGTTTCACCCCATAATGTGATTTCACCCTATAATGAGCAGTATACTCAGTTGGCCCCAGGGTCCTCTGTCCTCAGTTCTTATTGACCCTGTGAAGAGTCATGTTCCAAGGTTCCAGAAAGAAGCCAGTGTCCCCCTCCTGGTTGAGAGTCAGACCAGATAGGGGACTGACGATTCCCTTCTGCATATACTGGTCCCCAAATATGACATGTGTGCTCCTTTGTTCAGTACTGCATGAATGGGACCAGGTGTGGGAATGAGCCTTTTGTCCCCTTGTCCATGTGGACAATACAGAAGACAGAATTGCCAAGGTCCCCTAGCAAAAGTAGAGGATCTGGTTCTGGGTGTGTGTAACATTTTGTAATAAAATTTACAAACCCTTCTCCATGGATAATTACCCAAATAGTAAGAAGGCTGGGATCGTGTTGGGGGAGAAGCCCATCCCCCCTTTCAGGTGGACTCTGAACTTAGGAAACGTTCAGGAGTTCCGTGAAGAAGAGAGTGCCTAGACTTTTTAACTCAAGCTGAGAACTGGGTGTGGATTTCAGAAGTCCTCACTTCAACAGACAGTGCTGAAAATCCGGCTACATGCTGTGGATGAAAAGTACAATCTCGCCTCACAGGTATACATTATCCTAGACCCTGATATGAGAGAGTATGACCCAGGAACACAAATTTACTGCCCCCACCACATATGCTGTTTTCTATGCTGGTAAAAGTTTTATGAAAAAAAATTGCTAACAATATAAACACTTAAATGACGACATTTCTGAAATAGTATGTTGATGGAGACATCAGCTTGTTATGGAATCTTGTTCCAGAATTTAACTGCTACTTGACAGCATTCACAGCTCTTGGGTTGGTTGAAGCTGCAGGCATGATTAAGTTAAAATATATATCAATAGTTACTCACAGGATGTTAGGTCAAACACAAAGGGCAGCAAGAGATGGCTGTTTATGGGATAAAAGCACAACATGAAGAGTTAATAATCTCTAGACCTGCAGCATTCCAAACTGTCCACAGTCATTGAATCTGGACTCAGCTGAGCATCCTTGAAGAAGATTCATTTGGAAAATGTGTTTTTTTTTTCTATAAGAAAATTCTGTTCCATTTTCCCCACTGTTGGCCTCCCATCTTATAATAAGATCACTAAAATAAAATTAATAAGAATACAACTTGGCCCTTAATGGGCTAGTGGCCAAGTAAAGTGAGTATAAGAAGAAACAAACATATTTTTCCCAATTATGTTTTCCCCAGTTGTTGGACAATTATTTGATTGTTATTATGAAAAATATCTACTCATATTTGGAGATTTAAAAAATATATTAACTTTTAAATTTTAGCTTTTCTATTACCCAATTTTGCTGAGGGCTATATAACCTCAGGTGAGTCTCTAACTTGAACTCTTGTAAAATTGATTTTTATATGTACATCATCATGTGTTCTTATCTTTGGATACTGGCTTATCTTTTTCATTATGTTGGCATTCTCATAACCAAGATTTTATTGTTGTAAAAGTAAATTAATGAACAAGGCAATTTTTTTTGTTGTTTTTTTTTTTTAGATAATGTGATCATTTTTCTTTAAAAATCATTTACACTCTGTTTTTCATTCACATACCAAATATTAATAACAGTGAAAAATACAAGAGATTGGATGATTACAAATCAGGTGATTATAGGCCTTGTAAGTGTACCCAAATATTACATTTTATTTTAGTCCTTAGAAATGGAACTCTATCTAGAGTCACTATAGTAATGTATATTTCCTATTTCCTTTTTTTTTTTTTTTTTTTACAAAATACTAATATTGTTTAAATACTTTTAATAATACTTTGTCATACACAGGAGACCTTAAATACACACACAGCCAACCAAGAACAATCATTACTTAAATTATAAAATGTCAGGATTGTTGTTGTTCATAAAGGATGATGTCTTTTTTTTATTTGCCTAAGGGGAATTACCCTAATTCTTTTGGTATCTCTAACTAGAGTAACAGTGGTTAAGGTGGCACTCGCCTTTAATCCTAGCACTTGGGAGGCAGAGGCAGGTGGATCTTTGTGAGTTCAAGGGCAGCCTGGTTAACAGAGTGAGTTCCAGGACAGCCTGGGGCTACAGGGAGACCCTGTTTCGAAAAGACCAAAACAACACAAAAAAAGAATTTTAATCTAATTGGCTGACATCAGTTAACACACACATACACACACACACACACACATGCATATCTATATCTATGTGTATATCTATATCTATCTCTATGTATAGATAGATATATGTGGTAAGGGTTTAAAAATAATATTTTTAAATGCAAATTATATTGAATAAATATTGTATATATTTTTACAAAGAGTGAAAACACTTGAATATTTTTAAAATTAAAATCTAGTTTAAACATGAAAACATGAATTTACAGGTTCTGAATTAGCAATTAATAATAATGAAAAATCATGATTAATGAAATATAAATTCCTTAAGATGAGGATTAAGCATGATTTCAACATTTGGTAATATAGTAATTAAAATACTAAATAATGGAATAAATTAAAATTTTCTTTTCATAAATGGGTTTAAGAAACAAAAATGAGAGAAATGTTTACTACTTGGGGTATTTGATTGTCAGTGTAATAGAAGATGAGTATTGTCCAGCACTTTTTAAATCCTCATGGATAAATTCTCACATGAAGTTGGTCCATGCCAATCTGTTTGTTGAGATTTTCTCCATTCAGCATAGAATGATGTGATGCCATTTTTTTTCTATTTTTTAATCTCTATAAATAAATCTGAATTTTTAGCAATCATATCTCAAAGCATTTTTCTAAGGTTTATTTTTCCAGAGTATACTTAGGAAAACCTGATTATTAGAAACAGAATCAAGCATCAGTATTACCTCCAGCTATTGAATTTTGTTCTGAAAAACTTGATAATTTTATATAATATCTTCGTATAAGCATGCCAATATTTTATATTTCATTTTCTCATTTTTTTTCTAAAACATACTTTCCCAGCACACTGGAGGCAGAGAGAAGTGGATCTGTCTGAGATTGAAGCCAGCCTGATCTACATAATGAGTGTGAGGCAAGCTGTGATGATACACAGACTCGGTCTCAATAAAAAAAAATAAATAAAAACTAAAAAATTTTTTTTTGAAACCTGTAATATTATTTTCATACATTTCCCTTATGGAACTGTTGTTTTTACTTACTATACAAAGCACTTTCTCATTCTGAGCAAAACATTTCTTTAATCTTCTTTGACCAAAATATATATCATTTCTACAATATTTTAAATTCCATATTTTTATCAATATAATCTTTATAATATTTAGAACATATTTTAATGAGACAATTTTGATTGAAAAACCAGATTTTTTCTAAATCACAGATAAGCCATATATGTTATATTAAATACATGTCACAAAACAAAAAAAACTATATTAACAGTCTCATTTTCCTTACCAATGAATTGTTTGTTAAAGATTTGACTTGTTATGTGTGTGTGTGTGTGTGTGTGTGTGTGTGTTTCTGTGTTTGTGTGTGTGTATCTGTGTGTTTGTGTGTGGTTATGTGCTGTATGGTTTACCTCCATCGTTTTAAAATTTTTTATTGAGGGCTGGAGAGATGGCTCAAGGTTTAAGAGTGCCAACTGTTCTTGCATAGGACCCAGGTTCAATTCCCAGCACCCACATGGCAGTTAAGAACAGTCTTTAAGCTGGGTAGAGTGGTGCGTGCCTTTAATCCCAGCACTCAGGAGGCAAAGGCAGGTGGATCTCTGTGAGTTGAAGGCCAGCCTCGTCTACAGAGTGAATTCCAGGCCAGCTGGAGTTAGAGAGAGACCCTGTCTCAAAAAGATACACACAAAAAATTTATTGAGCACTTGTACAACTCATTCATAAAACTCATACAATGCTTCACAGTCAAAGCCAGTTGCCTCAGTGCCCAAACCCCCCTTCAGAACTTTTATGTATTAGAGCATCCAAGCTAAGCCCTATCCAGCCAAGCTCCCAAACCCAGACATCCTTCTGTGCAAATAGATCTGCTGGAGTCTGGTCAGCATATCTAGGAATTCTAGGTAAGGCATATTATTCCTCACCCAACAGTATTCATCTCTTATAGTTTTCAGTCCAGGAACTGCCCCTCACCCATTTCTCTTGTTCTGCTTCAGCCCTTGTCCCAGTTGGCATGGGTCCCATGTCTAATGCCTAAGTTGCCACAGGTTTACATGTGAAAGCTTACAGTCTATTGTAAGTCATTGCTACTCTAGGTTCATGGGCCA
>VZQC01007664.1:66910-122819 GCA_009823505.1 Rhizomys pruinosus
TCCATCTTTTTATTGGGTCATTTCTTTTCTTGCTACAGTGTTTTGTGTGTTGTTTGTATATTCTGGATATTAATCCTCTGTCAGATGTGTAGCTGTAAGGATATTCTCCCACTCACTGTGTTTCCCTTTCACTTCCTTGGCTGTTTCTTTTGCTGTACAGAAGCTTTGTAACTTAATGTGGTCCCACTTATTGACTGTTGACCTTAATGCCTCATCAGCTGATGTACCATTAAGAACATCCTTTCCTACACCTACATCTTGAAGGGTACTGCTTATGTGTTCTAGCAGATTCAGTGTTTCAGATTTTATTTTAAGGTCTTTCATTCACTTGGAGTTGTCTTTTGTGCCAGGAGAAAGACAAGGGTCCTATTTCATTCTTGTACAGATGGCGATCCAATTCTGCCAGCACCTTTTCTTATATACAGCTTTAATAATAATGAGGTACTTTACTTCCACACCTATTCTGTCTAGGACTTTTAACATGATGCATGTTGGATATTTGTCAAAGGGTTTTTCTACATCTCTTGACATGACCATGTGATTCTTATCTGCCAATCCATTTTCAACTGCTGAGTTTCTGGACCTGAGTCTTAAAAAGAGGATAAGATGTTGACAACATTACTTAGTGGTTTCCTGGTCTCTTTCAAAACACTTTTGCATTCAACTATCCTTGCACCCTTGAGATATTGGGGTCCATATGTGTCCATATTTGCATGTCAGAAACCCGGGCATCACAGTGGAAACATGGCTTATGTAAGGTTATTGCTGAGGCCTGATTTCTGCCTGTGCCTCTTGGGGGCCTTATCCTTAGCACTCATCAGGGATCACCAGTGCCAGACATATGCCAGCACCTGAGCACCTGTGTACAACTCTTTCCCCCTCATAAAAGTCTATCCTGGAATGAAGCAGGGAGGCAGGGAAATGAACAAGTTCTTAACACAAGATTACTATGAAATCATCCATGGAAGAAGGTGCTACTAATGCTGCCCGTCATGAGATCTTCCCGCAGCACCAGTGCTTCACTAGCACATGTGAGTTTCTAAGAGATTGTGGCACTTTCCTCCCTTAAAGTCCCTTTGCTTCATTTGGATAGTCCATTAGAGGCTCCCTCACAGCCTTGCCTTTCTCCTTAGGGTTGAGTCAAGGAACCCACGCAGTCCACCAGTAACCCAGCTGCTTTTCAGCTTCCACAGACCCAAAAGGGCCTGGAGAAAAAAAAATGCCCTAGGAGATTAAAGGGCCAGGCTTGAGATGCCAATTACCAAATACCTGATGCCAGAAAGATGGGCACTTTGTAGAGATGCTTCCTTGGACTCCATAAGCGATTTCTTAAGAGCCTGAAGACCAGCATACTGAACAAAGAAATAGTCTCAGGCTGAAGAGATTGTTCTGTGGTTAAGTGTATTGGCAGGTTTTGTAGAACACCCAGGTCCAATACTCAGCACATAAATGGCACCTCCTAACCAGTCTTAACTCGAATCCAGGTGTATTACTCAGTGTTCTCTAAAGAAACAGAAGCAACAGGACGAATATATAGCTATATACAATTTATTGATTTTCTCACGTGACAGAGCTCAAGTAGTCCAACAGTAGCTGTGCTTCACTGGAGAGGCTGAGAATCCAGGGAACTGCTCAGTCCTCAAGGCTGGATGTCTCAGTAGTCCCAATCTGATGCTGAAGCCCGATGGATTCCAGGAGATCTGCCAGTCTCAGTACACGCTGGGATCTGAAGGGTTGATCACAGCAGCAAGACAAACTCACCAGTGAGAGAGAGGCAAGCCACAGGAAAAAAGGTCCCAGCTACCTCTGCCTCTGCCATGACCTTTCATAACTGCCTGCCAGCAGAAGACAACACCCACATTTGGGGTGGGTCATCTGGGTTGAGGTAGTCCAATCCAAAGATCCTTTTTCTCTTATTTGTTCATCCTTAATCCAATCAAGTTGTCAGCTAGGATTAACCATCACACCAGGGTATCCAATGATCTCCACAGTCATTACAGGATATGGGTGCAGTTACATACATGCAGGCAATACACTCATACATATAGAATAAAATAATGAACAAAATATTTTTTTAAAAAAGAAGTGGAGACTCACAAATTAAAAAAAAAAAATCTTGTTGGATTCCGCATGGCCACTAGTGCTTAAATTTGGAATTGAAAACTACAGCCCAGATTTCAGAATCTGGTCTCATGTCTCTCTCTGTGGGGCTCTCGGGCAAGCTTAGCCATCTGGCAATGTTTTTCCACTAACAGTTTCTAGGGTCATTGGGTCAGACAACAGGATGTTTTGCAGACAGGAAGTGTGAGCACATCGTAGCTCATCAACAGGATGTTTTGCAAATATTTGCCCTGAGATGAGATCTGTATCCATACATATTTCCACTGTGTAAACATTGCGGTCTGGCAGTCTGAAATGTTTCCTTCTTCCCTGCCCTATATTTTCTGCTTGTGTTCCTACAATAAACGAGATTTGATCAGAACTTGTCTTGTCTCCATTCCTTGTGTCTCTTGTCTCTTCCCCTCACTCCTTCTCTTCCAGACCCCCATTGACTGTCCCGCTGGACGGGTCATCTCTCCTGAAATCCATGTGCATGAATGATCTTGAGTCCCTTCTAGGAATGAGGAAACACCAATAGAATAATGGTAATAAAGCTGCACTGCATTATTTTGAGGGTCCTACAACAAAACTGCTTGAAATGAGCTGCCCCACCCCTCTCACATGCTGCATCAGAATATGAGGACGTTGAGGGACAGAGCCATTTTCTGAGGTACTGAGCCATTTTCTGAGGTTTTTGGAATGTAGGTAGAATGGCTTAGGAAACTTTGTAAATTCTTTATTGTAATAAAGGGCCCTGGCCCAGAAAGAACAGGTCTCCAAATAATGCAACTTCATCTGGCTCAGCCCAGCTTAAGTGGAACTGGATTTTTAAGATTGAGATCCTTACCCCCCAATACCTGAGTACTCTGCATAAGATCCATTTTCATACCTCTCAGGAGGAGAAAAGAGGTTCCTGGCTTGCAGAGAGGAAGTAGGACCTGAGAGTGAAGTGTCGTAGCTCAGTTAGATTGAGTTGAGGGACCTCAGAGTGTTTAGTACGGGCAGTGAGTTGAGTGCTGCATCAAACAGGAGCCAAAATGTCTGGATAAGTTCCTCCCCTTCTGTCCCTGAAGACTCACTCTATCCATAGGATCCGTTTCTGATGTTTCCAATGAGGAGGAAACCATGTGTCTTTCTGGGTCAATTGAGACTTGGTATTTAGTTTTGGAAGCTCACCTCAGATAGATAGGGCTGGATAATTGGGCCACACTGTACGCTACTGAGGATCCTGCACCAACTGGTGTCCGAGTTGGAGGTTTGAAGCCCTCCCCACAGTGCAGCATTTGCAGCTTGGGATTTGGGGGACTTGCAGGACTTACATCCATTCTGTGAGTACTCACAACACTTCCATATCTGTATCCCTGGACTCTGGGTCTCAGAGACATTTGTTTGGTGTGAGGAGATTGGAAGCTGTCTCAGTACTGAATTGAGAGATTGAAACTTCCCCACTCATCTCTAACCAGGGAACTGAGGTTCTCAGAGCCACTTTGCCTGGTTCAAAGATGGAAGAGAGTATCTCAGTATTGAACTGAGGGATTGGGCCCCTCCCCCATCCTCTGCATCTTGGAAATGTGGGGCTCAGAGACAATTTGCTTGGATCAAAGACATAAGAGACTATCTCAATACTGGACCCAGGGATAGAACCCCTCCCCCACTCTTCTGAATCAGAGACTCTAGGACTCAGATCCATTTTGCTTGGTCGAAGATGTGGGAGTGTATAGCTATCAGTGAGTTTCACCCCATAATGTGATTTCACCCTATAATGAGCAGTACACTCAGTGGGCCCCTGGGTCCTCTGTCCTCAGTTCTTATTGACCCTGTGAGGAGTCATGTTCCAAGGTTCCAGAAAGAAGCCGGTGTCCCCCGTCTGGGTGAGAGTCAGACCAGATAGGGGACTGATGATTCCCTTCTGCATATACTGGTCCCCAAATATGATATGTGTGCTCCTTTTTTCAGTACTGCATGAATGGGACCAGGTGTGGGAATGAGCCTTTTGTCCCCTTGTCCATGTGCACAATACAGAGGACAGAATTGTCAAGGTCCCCTAGCAAATGTAGAGGATCTGGTTTCTGGGTGTGTGTAACATTTTGTAATAAAATTTACAAACCCTTCTCCATGGATAATTACCCAAATAGTAAGAAGGCTGGGATCATGTTGGGGAGAAGCCCATGCCCACTTTCAGGTGGACTCTGAACTTAGGAAACGTTCAGGAGTTCCGTGAAGAAGAGAGTGCCTAGACTTTTTAACTCAAGCTGAGAACTGGGTGTCCTCACTTCACCAGACAGTGCTGAAAATCTGGCTACATGCTGTGGATGAAAAGTACAATCTCGCCTCACAGGTATACATTATCCTAGACCCAGATATGAGAGAGTATGACCCAGGAACACAGATTTACTGCCCCCACCACACATGCTGTTTTCCATGCTGGTTTTATGAAAAAAAATTGCTAACAAAATAAACACTTAAATGATGACATTTCTGAAATAGTATGTTGATGGAGACATCAGCTTGTTCTGGAATCTTGTTCCAGAATTTAACTGCTACTTGACAGCATTCTCAGCTCTTGGGTTGGTTGAAGCTGCAGGTATGATTAAGTTAAAATATATATCAAAAGTTACTCACAGGATGTTAGGTCAAACACAAAGGGCAGCAAGAGATGGCTGTTTATGGGATAAAAGCACAACATGAAGAGTTAATAAGCTCTAGACCTGAAGCATTCCAAACTGTCCACAGTCATTGAATCTGGACTCAGCTGAGCATCCTTGAAGAAGATTCATTTGGAAGATGTATTTTTTCTAGAAACTTCTGTTCATTTTTCCCACTGTTGGCCATCCTTATAATAAGATCACTAAAATTAAAATAATCAAGAATACAGCTTGGCCTTAATGGAGTGGCGGTAAGGATTAAAGAAACACATATTTTTCCCAATATATGTTTCCCCATTGTTGACAATTATTTGTATGTTATGAACTATCTTATTCATATTTGGTGTATTTAAATAAATATATTAACTTTTAATTTTAGCTTTTCTATTACCCAATTTGCTTGCAGGGCTATAACCCTAGGTGGAGTCTCTAACTTGAACTCTTGTAAAGATTGATTTTTAATATGTACATCATCATGTGTTCTTATCTTTGGATACTGGCTTGATCTTTTTCATTATGTTGGCATCATACCAGATTTAGTTGTAAAAGTAAATGACAAGCAATATTTTGAACAAAATTAGATAATGTGATCATTTTTCTTTAAAAATCATTTAGCACTATGTTTTTCATTCACATAAAAATATTAAAAGATACAAGAGATTGGATGATTACAAATCAGGTGTTTATAGGCCTTGTAAGTGTACCCAAATATTACATTTTATTTTAGTCCTTAGAAATGGAACTCTATGTAGAGTCACTGTAGTATTGTATATTTCCTATTTCCTTTTTTTTTTTTTTACAAAATACTAATATTGTTTAAATACATTTAATAATATATAAATTTGTCATACACAGGAGACCATAAATACACACACAGCCAACCAAGAAGAATCATTACTTAAAGTATAAAATGTCAGGATTTTTGTTGTTAATAAAGGATGATGTCTTTTTTTTGCCTAAGGGGAATTAACCTAATTCTTTTGGTATCTCTAACTAGAGTAACAGTGGTTAAGGTGGTGCTCGCCTTTAATCCTAGCACTTGGGAGGCATAGGCAGGTGGATCTTTGTGAGTTCAAGGCCAGCCTGGTCTACAGAGTGAGTTCCAGGACAGCCTGGGTCTACAGGGAGACCCGGTCTCGAAAAGACAAAAAAAAAAGAAAAGAATTTTAATCTAATTGGCTGACATCAGTTAATACACACATACACACACACACACACACACATGCATATCTATATCTATGTCTGTATCTATATCTATGTCTGTATCTATATCTATCTATATGTATAGATAGATATATGTGGTAAGGGTTTTAAAAGTAATATTTTTAAATGCAAATTATACTCAATAAATATTGTATATATTTTTACAAAGAGTGAAAACATTTGAATATTTTTTAAAATTGAAATCTAGTTTAAACTTGAAAACATGAATTTACAGGTTGTGAATTAGCAATTAATAATAATGAAAAATCATGATTAATGAAATATAAATTCCTTAAGCATGATTTCAACATTTGGTAATATAGTAATTAAAATATTAAATAATGGAATAAATTAAAATTTTCTTTTCATAAAAGGGTTTAAGAAACAAAAATGAGAGAAATGTTTAATACTTAGGGTATTTGATTGCCAGTGTAATAGAAGATGAATACTGTCCAGCACTTTTTAAATCCTCATGGATAAATTCTCACATGAAGTTGGTCCATGCCAATCTTTTCGTTGAGATTTTCTCCATTCAGCATAGAATGATGTGATTCCACTTTTTTCCTATTTTTTAATCTCTATAACTAAATGTGAATTTTTAGCAATCATATCTCAAACGATTTTTCTAAGATTTATTTTTCCTGAGTATACTTAGGAAAACTTGATTGTTAGAAACAGAATCAAGCATCAGTATTACCTCCAGCTATTGAATTTTGATCTGAAAAACTTGATAATTTTATATAATATCTTTGTATAAGCATGCCAATTTTTTATATTTCATTTTCTCATTTTTTTTTCTAAAACATACTTTCCCAGCACTCTGGAGGCAGAGAGAAGTGGATCTGTCTGAGATTGAAGCCAGCCTGATCTACATAATGAGTGCGAGGCAAGCTGTGATGATACGGAGACTCTATCTCAAAAAAAAAAAAAAAAAAACCCAAAGAACTAAAAAAAACAATTTTTTTGAAACCTGTAATATTATTTTCATACATTTCCCTTGTGGAAATGGGCAAAAACACTTCTTTAATCTTCTTTGCCCAAAATATATATATCATTTCTACAATATTTTAAATTCCATATTTTTATCAATATAATCTTTATAATATCTAGAAAATATTTTAATGAAACAATTTTAATTGAAAAACCAGGAGATTTTTTCTAAATCACGGATAAGCCATATGTTTTACATTAAATACATGTCACAAAACAAAAAAATACTATATTAACAGTCTCATTTTCCTTACCAATGGAATTGTTTGTTAAAGATGTAACTCATTATATGTGTGTGTGTTTGTGTGTGTGTGTGTCTGTCTGTCTGTTTGTGTGTGTGCATCTGTGTGTTTGTGTGTGGTTATGTGCTGTATGACTTTACCTCCATCTTTTTAAAATTTTTTTATTGAGGGCTGGAGAGATGGCACAGTGTTTAATAGTGCCAACTGTTCTTGCGTAGGACCCAGGTTCAATTCCCAGCACCCACATGGCGGTTAAGAACAGTCTTTAAGCTGGGTATAATGGCACTTGCCTTTAATCCTAGCACTCAGGAGGCAAAGGCAGGTGGATCTCTGTGAGTTCAAGGCCAGTCTGGTCTACAGATTGAATTCCAGGCCAGCTGGAGTTAGAGGGAGAACCTGTCTCAAAAAGACACACACAAAAAATTTATTGAGCACTTGTACAACTCATTCATAAAACTCATACAATGCTTCACAATCAAAGCCAGTTGCCTCAGTGCCCAAACCCCCCTTCAGAAATTTTATGTATTAGAGCATCCAAGCTAAGCCCTATCCAGCCAAGCTCCCAAACCCAGACATCCTTCTGTGCAAATAGATCTGCTGGAGTCTGGTCAGCATATCTAGGAATTCTAGGTAAGGCATATTATTCCTCACCCAACAGTATTCATCTCTTATAGTTTTCAGTCCAGGAACTGCCCCTCACCCATTTCTCTTGTTCTGCTTCAGCCCTTGTCCCAGTTGGCATGGGTCCCATGTCTAATGCCTAAGTTGCCACATGTTTACATGTGAAAGCTTACAGTCTATTGTAAGTCATTGCTACTCTAGGTTCATGGGCCAGCCCTGGCTCTTAACAGTCTTCCTGCCCCCTCATCCACAATGATCCCTGAGCCAAGAGTAGGTGAGGTTTAATATAGGGACCCCATCTGTATTAGTCACTTTTCTGTTGCTGAGATAAAGCACCATGACCAAGGAACTTATAAAAGGAAGAGTTTATTTGAGCTTACTATTGACAGTTCCAGGGAACTAGAGTCCATTGTGGCGGGGGCATGGCAGCTGGAGACTGGAGCAGCATGCCGAGGGTCACATCTCTCAAAGAGCACAGGAAGCAGAGAGAGCAACTGTAGACCACGAGGCTTGTTAAAACTCACTAAGCCTGCCCCCAGTGACACACTTCCTCCAGCATGGCCACACACCCCAAGAACTCCAAAAACAGCGCCACCAACTGGAGACAAACGTCTGAATACCTAGAGCCTATGGGGGACACTCATTCAAACCATCACACCATCCAAGGATATACGCCCTGAGGGTTCCCATTCTTTGGAGGTTGACTAGTGTCGGCCTTCTTTTTTTGCCTCACTCTCTATTGTGTATGGAAACATTACTGGTGAAAATTGAGACGTGTGCTCCTTTTCTCTCTCCCCCTCATTCTGTGTGCAGAGGTTCACTTGTGGAGGTTCTTTAGTAGAGCTTCAGTTGGATTGTAGTTCTTCTCTTTTAATTAAAAAATGTAAACATTAAAACTATCAATTATACAAATGAGCAGTGTCTCCTAGGAATTGGGATTTTTTTTTAGATATATATGTATTTTAAATTTTATGTGCATGAGTGTACGCCTCCATGTGTGTTAAGTGCTACCATCAAGTACAGTACTCAGGGAGGCCAGAGAAGGCATCAAAGGCCCTGGCATTGGAAATATGATCACTTGTTAGCCACTTTATGGGTGATAAGAATTGAACCAGGGCCCTGTGGAAGAGCAGCAAGTGTTGTTAACAGATGAGCCCTAACTCCAGGACCAAGTTTTGACTCATTATAACAAGCACTTTGAAATTTCTTCTTAGTTTACAGGAACATTCAGTTCTCTTTGGGGATAGAGGTATCCAGAACAGGAGAGACAGGTCAGCATTTTTTTTTTACTTTATTGCTTTTGCACCATCAGTTTAACTGTATTAAAGTTAGGTTAATGATTTAAAAAGTATTTTGCCTGAACTATTCTTTCAGTTAAAAGCAAAGAGTGATTAATAATCCCAAACATATTACTTTGTTTTAACACATTAGTGTTATCTGTTATCTTTAAGATGTATTTGTAAGCTTTGAAGGAAGTTTTTAAGATGATAATTTAAAAAATATGTAGAGGGCTGTAGAGATGGCTTATCAGTTGAGAGTACTTGCTGCTCTTGCAGAGGACCCAGGTTTGGTTCCCAGCACCCATATGGTAGTTACCTGCCATCTGTAACCTCAGTTCTAAGGGAACAGACACACAATTAGTATCTCTAGGGCCATTTCAAGACAAGGGTGCTCTTATATACATGTGGACATTACACTCATAGATATAAAATAAAAGTAATAGTAATAAATAAAATATAAAAGGTTTAGAGTTGTATAGCCTTGGCTGATGTGTGGACCATGAAATATATGTTTATTTCTGTGCTTTAAGGAAAGAATAATGAGTAAAGTATATTTAAAACATTAAACATGTTTATACTTATATACACATATGCATATGAAATATATATAAAAGCACTGAGACAAGTAATATTTAAATCTTTGGAATAAAGAGTTTAGCATCTCAGAGATCTATTATCACATAGGAGAATTTGCACAGTGTACTAGGAATGATCATCTCTTAAAATAGATTTATACTGTCCAGCAGTAGGACCATGATACAGAACAAGAATTGAGCCAGTGTTGGAGAGATGGCCTAGCAGTTAAGAGAACCGACTGCTCTTGCAGATTACCTGGATTCGATCCCCAGCACCCACATGGCGGCTGAGAACCATCTATAACTCCAATTCCAGGAGAACTCCAGTTCCAGAGGAATCCAAGACCCACTTCTGACCTCCGCGGCATTGCACGATATGGGAGCACAAACCTACATGCAGACAGTACATTCATAAACATACAAAAATAAATTTAAAAATTTAGAAAAAGAATTGAGCCAGGAATAAAGGAGAAATCATATTGGTCAGAGTTCTATAATTATTGTAAACCTCTTTAAATTAAAATAATGTAAACATTAAAACTCCTATCATTTGTACCAAAGAGCAGTACTCATTTGGACTTATTCATGAAGGTAGACCCATTGATTTCACATCTTGTCCTTTACAAGAAATTATAAGAGCAAAGGTCTTTTATATATAAATATATATATATATATATATATATATATAATTTAACTTTACAATTATCCAAACTTAATTTAAAATTCCTCATACTTAAGAATTTCACCTCATGAATTTTCCAAAAAAATAAAGCTACAATATTTAATACTAACACTATTCTGCAATTGAAATAAAAATTTTAATTCATATATATTATTTAGTTTATACTTTGGAATGAAATCCATATCAAAATCTATGTATAATAACATTGAATTTTTGCTTGAAGGAATCTTTATGTAATGATAAGAATGAATTTTGTTTTTATAAACAAGGAGGACCTTAATGTTGTAAAATACTACATGCAAAGTTATAGTTTTGGTAGGTTATGAGATGGTCAGAATATCCAAGTTTATAATGAAGAATGCATTTATCAGGCCTTTTGACATATCACCAAATGCATTTATAAATCCACACATTTGGATTTTAATTGGGGCATGACAAAAATTAATGGTATAGTTTTAGAAAAGAAACAAACTTATTGAAAAACACAGGAAGTATTCACAGAACATGAAAGCAATTATGAGAGTTCCCATGATGCAATAACGTGAATCCAACTACCCGGGATGTGAGGGGAAATGTTTGTACCCATATCTCTTTGAGGTGAAGAAAGGGATTAGTGGTTGGCATAAAAGATTTTAAGAAAAAGTTTGTCATGTAAATCTAATGTACTGTTATCAGTTTTGAGTTTTGAAAGCTAAATACTTGAGTAGGGGATGCCTTAATGGAGGAAAATGTTTTTCTCATAGGGGAAGGAAGCCAGAAGTTTCCACACTGTCAAAGCTATTAACTTTACTAAAAACAGTAAGTGACAGGAAATAAGAGAGCACTTGGAAGTTTTGAGGTTAAGAATCAATAATATATAAAAACAGTTATTCCTTATGTAAGGCTTTGGGTCCAGAAAGTGCTGCTTTGTGGGAAGGAGTTCTATCATTGCTTCTCAGGATGCTCTCCAGGAGGCAAGAGGTGAGCTGAGGCCATCTGGGGAATCAGGTCTTATGCGGTCCCCCAGAAATGCTATGTTCTATTGTAGCTGACTCTGGATGAATCTAGAGAATTTGTAATTTTGGTGTCAGTGGCAATTACTAAACATTCAGTAGGTTTTTGGCCAGAGAAATAGAAGCAAAGGAACACAAAATAAGTTGGAGGCCATGCTCATCAGGGTGCTCAGCAAACCTACAGACAGGAAAACTCATCAACAATGTTTGATCATCCATCTCAGCAGGAATTCTGGTCACACAGGGGAAAAGAGTTAACTGTGGACCCAAATATGAGTGACCATGGCATGGGAACTCAGATGGAGGTAACCCCACATTCCAAGTTCCAGGTAGGCACCAGGTTCATGAATCTTTCACAGTAACAGAAAAAAGAAAGCCAGAAATCAAGAGTTAGGTTGCATCCTCATTTTGCTATTGGTATTAGGTGCTATTTGATAGTGTTCATAACCATGGACATGGTGGAAGTTGTTCATCAACAAAATTACTACATATCAAAAGTGTTTTTTTTTGGGATGCGTAGGTAGATCACAGACTTAGCACACTGGCTGTTCTTGCAGAAGACCAGAGTTTAGTTGGTAGTACCAACATGGTGACAAACAACCTTACTCCAAACAATTCTGCATGTACATCTGGGGCATTTAAAACATTTTCTAAGATTCCTGGAGGGGAAATGGAGACAGTACTTGGAGAGGCATGGTAAGAGCCAAAGGTGAACTGCTGGGACACTTTCTAGAAAGGACCCAATTAATGTACCTGGCACCAAGTATGGCAACATCTAGAAAGGAATATCTATTCCTTCAGAGCACTGTGTGGGGTGTGGTGTCCAACCACCTGTCATCATTGGGAGGCCCTTTTCAATGTATCCAGAGGTGATGCACATTTGCTTCATCTGGAATTGTGTTGGGGAGATGTGGGCCTTCTTCTGAGATGTGAGTCCTCAGACCTGGAATGTTAATGTTCCAAGGTCCTGAAGGAGGAACAAGGAGACATCTGATACAAGACAAACTAAAACTTCCCTTGCTGTCAGCAAAGGCAGTCTATGGGACGACTGTGGAAAAAAAAAAAAAAGACGACACCTAAATCTTCCTAGTCACATAAATATGTGGGTATCACAGAAATGATGGGCTTGGCTTAAAAGATTTATCTGTGGGCCATGAAGATCTTTTCAAAGAGTAAATAAGAATACCTCTAACATTGGCGAGACACCAGAGAAAGCCCTGATCCTTCTGTCAGTATGGAACAAGCCCGGATGGTGCTGATCAGATGGGCTCCATCCTCACTTTTGTCTTTTCTCAGAAAGTCTGGGAGTGAGAATTATCATCAGAGAAGCAGAGGGAACCAAGTCTGATCACAGGCAGAGGTGTCCAGCATCTTGCAGGAATCCAGGTGAGCAACTACAGTAAGATCAGAATCTGTGAAGGAGCCCAGCATGCCCAAAACAAGGATCCCCATAGGTTCTGGCCACCCCAGTTCTCTAGTCTAGCAGAGCAGTTACTGGGCTATCTTTCCATCTGCTTCATGAAATGTAGTGGGAAATGGAGTCTCTAACTTGAACACTTTAAAGATTTATTTTTAATATGTACAGTCATCATTTTGTTCTTATCTTTGGATACTGGCTTGATCTTTTTCATTATGTTGGCATCATACCAGATTTAGTTGTAAAAGTAAATGGCAAGCAATATTTTGAACAAAATTAGATAATGTGATCATTTTTGCTTTAAAAATTCATTTACACTATGGTTCAATTCAGCATACCAAATATTAAATAACAGTGAAAGATACAATAGAGTGGATAAAGAATCAGTGATGAAGGACTTGTAAGTTACGACCCAATATTTACATTTTGATGTTAGTCCTTAGAAATGGAAAAACTCTACTAGAGTACTAAGTATTGTATATTCCTTTTTCCTTTTATTATTTTACAAAATACTAATATTGTTTAAATACTTTTATTAATACTTTGTCATACACAGGAGACCTTAAATACACACACAGCCAACCAAGAACAATCATTACTTAAAGTATAAAATGTCAGGATTTTTGTTGTTAATAAAGGATGATGTCTTTTTTTTATTTGCCTAAGGGGAATTAACCTAATTCTTCTGGTATCTCTAACTAGAGTAACAGTGGTTAAGGTGGCACTCCCTTTAATCCTAGCATTTGGGAGGCAAGAGGCATCCGGACTTGTTTGAGTTCAGACCAGCCAGTCCTACAGAGCGAGTCCCAGGACAAGCCGGGGCTACAGGGAGGACGGCTGTTTCAAAAAGAAGCGAGACAAACAAAAAAAAGATTTAATCTGAATTGGCTGACATCAGTTAAAACACAGCCATACACACAGCCACACACAGATCTGATATCTATGTGCAGATATCTATTCTACTATATTTATAGGAGTAGATAGTATAGTGGGAACAGGGCTTTAAAAATAATATTGTTAAGACAAATTATACGGAAAAATAATTGTAGAGCTTTGTACACAGAGTGAAAACAGTTGAATATTTTTAAAATTGAAATCTAGTTTAAACATGAAAACATGAATTTACAGGTTTCTGAATTACAAGGAATAATAATGAAAAATCAGATTAAGGAAATATAAATTGCATTAATATGAGATTAAGCATGATTTCAACAGTTGGTAATTTATAAATAAATATTAAATAATAGGGAATAGAATTAAATTTTCTTTTCATAAAAGGGTTTAAGAAAAAAAAAATAGAGAAACGTGAATACTTGGGGTATTTGATTGTCAGGATAAATTCTCACATGAACTTGGTCCATGCCAATCTGTTTGTTGAGATTTTCTCCATTCAGCATAGAATTTAGGTGATGCCAATTTTTTGTTTTCTAATTTTTTGAATCTCAAACGAAATCTGAAATGTTTAAGCAGCAGATCTCACACCATGTTTCTAAGATTTATTTTTCCTGAGTATACTTAGGAAAACCTGATTGTTAGAAACAGAATCAAGCATCAGTATTACCTCCACCTATTGAATTTGTTGACCTAGAAATCTTGAATAATTTTATATAATATCTTCGAAAAGCATGGCCAATTTTTATATTTCATTTCGCATTTTGTTTTGTTTTATAAAACATACTTTCTTCCCAGCACTCTGGGAGGGAGAGAGAAGGAGGATCTGTCTGAGATGTGAAGCAGCCTGATCTACATAATGATGCGAGAGCAAGCTGTGATGATGTGGAGACTCGTTCCCTCAAAAAAAAAAATAAACAAGAAACTAAAGAAAACATTTTGTTTTAAACCTATACTTTATTTTCATACATTTCCCTTATGGAACTGTTGTTTTTTCTTACTACACAAAGTACATTCTCATTCTGAGCAAAAACATTTCTTTAATCTTCTTTGACCAAAATATATATCATTTCTATAATATTTTAAATTCCATATTTTTATCAATATAATCTTTATAATATCTAGAAAATATTTTAATGAAACAACCCATGAGATTTTTTTCTAAATCACAGATAAGCCATATATGTTATATTAAATACATGTCACAAAGCAAAAAAAAAAAAAAAAAAAAAAAACTTATAACAGATCTCATTTGCCTTACCATGGAATGTTGTTAAAGATTTTGACTCGTTATAATTGTGTGTGGGTGTATGTGGTGTTTTTGTGTGTGTTGTGGGTGTCTGTGGTGGTTTGTGTGGGTTAACGTGCTGTAAATGGGGCTTTTAACCTATTAGCCACTCCATCTTTTTAAAATTTTTATTGGGGGCTGGAGGAGATAGCTCAATGTTAAGAGTGCCAACTCGCTTCATGGACCTCAGGTTCAATTCCCAGGCACCCACATGGCGTAAGAACCGTCTGTAACTGGGTATAGTGGAGATGCCACTTTAATCCGAGCACTCAGGGAGGCAAAGGCAGGTGGATCTCTGTGATTTGAAGGCCAACCTGGTCTCAGAATTAATTCCAGCCAGCTGGAGTTAGAGAGAGACCCTGTCATCAAAAAGACCAAAAAAAATTTATTGAGCACTTGTACAACTCATTCATAAAACTCATACAATGCTTCACAGTCAAAGCCAGTTGCCTCAGTGCCCAAACCACCCTTCAGAACTTTTATGTATTAGAGCATCCAAGCTAAGCCCTACACAGTCAAGCTCCCAAACCCAAACACCCTTCTTGCAAATAGATCTGCTTGGCAGTCTGGTCAGCTACTAGGAATTCTATTCTAGGTAAGGCCAGTTTTCCTCATCCAACAGTATTCATCTCTTATAGTTTTCAGTCCAGGATCTGCCTCTCACCCATTACTCTTGTTCTGCTTGAGCCCTTGTCCCAGTTGGCAAGGGGTGTCCCCATGTCTAATGCCACTATTGTCACAAGTTTACATGTGAAAGTTTACAGTCTATTGTAAATCATTGCTACTCTAGGTTCATGGTCCTCCCTTGGCTCTTACAGTCTTTCTGCCCCCTCATCCACAATGATCCTTGAGCCAAGAGTAGGTGCAGTTTAATATAGAAGTCCCATCTTCGGTGGTTAGTCAAATTTTTTTCTGTTTCTGTGGAAAAGCACCATGACCAAGGAACTTATAAAGGAATAGTTTATTTGAGCTTACAATTGATAGTTCCAGGGAACTAGAGTCCCTTGTGGTGGGAAGCATGCGGCTTGAGACCTTGAGCAGCATCCGGGAGTCACAAATCTGGCAAAGATCGACAGGAAGCAGAGAGAGCAAACGTTAACCACGAGGCTTGTTAAAAAACTCACTAAGCCTGCCCCTAAAGTGACACACTAGCTCCAGCATGGCCACACACCCCAAGAACTCCAAAAACAGCACCACCAACTGGAGATAAACTTCTGAATACCTAGAGCCTTTTGGGGGACACTCATTCAAACCACCAACAGCCAACCCAAGGATATACAACCCTGATGGTTCCCATCTTTGGAGGTTGACTAGTTTGTGGCTTTCTGTTTGCCTTACTCTCTATTGTGTATGGAAAAATTACTGGTGAAAATTGAGACATGTGCTCCTTTTTTTCTCTGGCCCCTCAATTCTGGTACAGAGGTTCCTTGTGGAGGTTCTTTGTAGAGGTTTCATTGGATTGTAGAGTTCTTCTCTGTAATTAAAAAAATGTAAACATTAAAGCTATCAATTATACAAATGAGCAGTGTCTCCTAGGAATTGGGATTTTTTTAGATATATATGTATGATTAATTTTTTGTGGCAATGAGTGTACGCCTCCCAGGTGTGTTAAGTGCTAAACATCAAGTAAATACACAGGAGGCCAGAAGGGGCAATCAAAGCCCCGTCATTGGAAATATATCACTGGTTAGCCATTTTATGGGTGCTAAGAATTGAACCGGCCCCTTGGAAGAACAGCATGTGTTGTTAACAGATGAGCCCTAACTCCAGGACCAAGTTTTGACTCATTATAACAAGCACTTTGAAATTTTGGTTCTTAGTTTACGGAACATTCAGTGTTTCCGTTGGGGCTAAGAGGTATCACATAACAGAGAGAACAGTTTCAGCATTTTTTACTTTGTTGCTTTTGCACCATCAGTTTAACTCTATTAAAGTTAGGTTAATGATTTAAAAAGTATTTTACCTGAACTACTTATTCTTTCAGTTAAAAGCAAAGAGTGATTAATAATCCCAAACATATTACTTTGTTTTAACACATTAAAGTTATCTGTTATCTTTAAGATGTATTTGTAAGATTTGAAGGAAGTTTTTAAGATGATTAATAAAAAAAAACATGTAGAGGGCTGGAGAAGATGGCTTGTCGGTTGAGAGAATTACTGCTGCTCTAGCAGGGACCCCAGGTTTTGTTACCAAGCACACCCCATGGGAGTTAGCCTGCCATCTTAAAGTCAGTTCTAAGGAGAAGAACACAATAAGTATCTCTAGGGCAATTCAAGACAACGTGGGTGCTCTTATATACATGTGGGCATTACACACATAGATATAAATAAGAAGTAATAGTAATAAATAAAAGTATAAAAAAGGTTTAGAGAGTGTTAAAATAGGCTTGGCTGATGTGTGGACCATGAAATATCTGTTTATTTCTGTGCTTTAAGGAAAGAATAATGAGTAAAGTTTATTTAAAACATTAAACATGTTGAGACTTAATCACATTATGCATAGAAATATATATAAAAGAGCACGAGACAAGTATGTTTTAAATCGTTTGGATAACAGAGTGTTAGTAGCTCCAGATCTATTATAACATAGGAGAATTTTCACAGTGTACTAAACTAGGACGGATCATCTCTTAAAATAGATGGATACTGTCCCAGCAGTAGGACCATGCAAAGACAAGAAGTGAGGCGCAGGGGTGCTGAGAGATGGCCTAACGGTTTAAGAAACCGACTCTCTTGCAAATGACTGGATTCGATCCCCAGCGCCCACATGGCGGCCTGGAGAACCATCGGTAACTCCATGTCCAGGAGAACTCCAGTTTTTTCCAGAGGAATGCCGAGACCCGTCTTGCCTGGGACCTCAGCGGCTTGCCGATTGGGTGCACAAACCTAATGCAGACAGTACTTTCATAAACATACAAAAATAAATTAAATAAAGAAAAAGAAATTGAGCCTGAATAAAGGAGAAATCATATGGTCAAAGGTTCTAGTATTATGTAAACCTCGTTAAAAATTAAAATAATGTAAACATTAAAACTCCTATCAATTGTACCAAAGAGCAGTACTCATTTGGACTTATTCATGAAGGTAGACACATTGATTTCACATCTTCTCCTTTTACAAGAAATTATAAGAGCAAAGGTCTTTTATATATAAATATATATATATATATATATATATATATAATTTAACTTTACAATTATCCAAATTGTAACTTCTTTATTGTAATAAAGGGCCCTGGCCCAGAAAGCACAGGTCTGCAAATAATGCAACTTCATCTCTGCTCAGCCCAGCATAAGTGGATCTGGATTTTTAAGATTGAGATCCTTACCCCCCAATACCTGGGTACTCTGCATAAGATCCATTTTCATACCTCCCATGAGGAGAAAAGAGGTTCCTGGCTTGCAGAGAGAAAGTAGGACCTGAGAGTGAAGTGTTGTAACTCCATTAGATTGAGCTGAGGGACCTCAGAATATTTAGTATGGGCAGTGTGATGAGTGCTGCATCAAACAGGAGCCAAAATGTCTGAATAAGTTCCTCCCCTTCTGTCCCTGAAGACTCACTCTATCCTTAGGATCCGTTTCTGATGTTTCCAATGAGGAGGAAACCTGGTGTCTTTCTGGGTCAATTGAGACTTGGAATTTAGTTTTGGAAGCTCACTTCAGATAGATAGGGCTGGATAATTGGGCCACACCGTATGCTACTGAGGATCCTGCACCAACTGGTGTCTGAGTTGTAGGTTTGAAGCCCTCCCCACTGTGCAGCATTTGGAGCCTGGGATTTGGGGGACTTGCAGGACTTACATCCATTCTGTGAGTACTCACAACCCTTCCATATCTGTATCCCTGGACTCTGGGGCTCAGAGACATTTGCTTGGTGTGAGGAGATTGGAAGGTGTCTCAGTACTGAATTGAGAGATTGAAACTCCCCCACTCATCTGTATCCAGGGAACTGAGATTCTCAGAGCCATTTTGCTTGGTTCAAAGACGGAAGAGAGTATCTCAGTATTGAACTGAGGGATTGGGCCCCTCCGCCATCCTCTTCATCTTGGAAATGTGGGGCTCAGAGACAATTTGCTTGGATCAAAGACATAAGAGATTATCTCAATTCTAGACCCAGGGATAGAACCCCTCCCCCACTCTTCTGAATCAGAGACTCTAGGACTCAGATCCATTTTGCTTGGTCGAAGGATGTAGGAGGGTATAGATATCAGTCTGAATTGAGGGACCGATCCCTTCCCACACTCTTCTGCATATATATCAGGTGACTCCAGGGAGCCAGTGCCATTTTGTTTGAAGCCTGAAGCTGACTGCAAAGCTGCGTTTTCCTGTTAGATGTGAGAGCTTAGCGGGGACTGCTAAGGTCCTTTCCGTGATAGAGTTTCACCCCATAATGTGATTTCACCCTATAATGAGCAGTACACCCAGTGGGCCCCTGGGTCCTCTGTCCTCAGTTCTTATTGACCGTGTGAGGAGTCATGTTCCAAGGTTCCAGAAAGAAGCTGGTGTCCCCCTCCCGGGTGAGAGTCAGACCAGATAGGGGACTGACGATTGCCTTCTGCATATACTGGTCCCCAAATATGACATGTGTGCTCCTTTGGTCAGTACTGCATGAACGGGACAAGCTGCGGGAATGAGCCCTTTGTCCCCTTGTCCATGTGGGCAATACAGAGGACAAAAGTGTCAAGGTCCCCTAGCAAAAGTAGAGGATCTGGTTTCTGGGTGTGTGTAAAAATTTGTAATAAAATTTACAAACCCTTCTCCATGGATAATTACCCAAATAGTAAGAAAGCTGGGATCGTGTTGGGGGAGAAGCCCATCCCCCCTTTCAGGTGGACTCTGGACTTAGGAAACTTTCAGGATTTCCCTGAAGAAGAGAGTGCCTAGACTTTTTAACTCAAGCTGAGTACTGGGTGTCCTCACTTCAACAGACAGTGCTGAAAATCTGGCTACATGCTGTGGATGAAAAGTACAATCTCACCTCACAGGTATATATTTTCCTAGACCCTAATATGAGAGAGTATGACCCAAGAACACAGATTTACTGCCCCCACCACATATGCTGTTTTTCATGCTGGTAAAAGTTTTATGAAAAAAATTTGCTAATGAATGACGTCATTTCTGAAATAGTATGTTGATGGAGACATCAGCTTGTTCTGGAATCTTGTTCCAGAATTTAACTGCTACTTGACAGCATTCTCAGCTCTCGGGTTGGTGGAAGCTTCAGGTATGATTAAGTTAAAATATATATCAAAAGTTACTCACAGGATGTTAGGTCAAACACAAAGGGCAGCAAGAGTTGGCTGTTTATGGGATAAAAGCACAACATGAAGAGTTAATAAGCTCTAGACCTGCAGCATTGTAAACTGTCCATAGTCATTGAATCTGGACTCAGCTGAGCATCCATGAAGAAGATTCATTTGGAAGATGTGTTTTTTCTAGAAACTTCTGTTCATTTTTCCCACTGTTGGCCATCCTTATAATAAGATCACTAAAATTAAAATAAGAATACAGCTTGGCCTTAATGGAGTGGCAGTAAGTATTAAAGAAACACATATTTTCCCAATATATGTTTCCCCGTTGTTGACAATTATTTGAATGTTATGAACTAGCTGACTCATATTTGGAGTATTTAAACAAATATATTAACTTTTAATTTTAGCTTTTCTATTACCCAATTTGCTTGCAGGGCTATAACCTCAGGTAGAGTCTCTAACTTGAACTCTTGTAAAGATTGATTTTTAATATGTACATCATCATGTGTTCTTATCTTTGGATACTGGCTTGATCTTTTTCATTATGTTGGCATCATACCAGATTTAGTTGTAAAAGTAAATGACAAGCAATATTTTGAACAAAATTTGATAATGTGATCATTTATCTTTAAAAATCATTTAGCACTATGTTTTTCATTCACATATCAAATATTAATAACAGTGAAAGATACAAGAGATTGGATGATTACAAATCATGTTTTTATAGACCTTGTAAGTGTACCCAAATATTACATTTTATTTTAGTCCTTAGAAATGGAACTCTGTCTAGAGTCACTGTAGTATTGTATATTTCCTATTTCCTTTTTTTTTTTTTTACAAAATACTGATATTGTTTAAATACTTTTAATAATACTTTGTCATACACAGGAGACCTTAAGTGCACACACAGCCAACCAAGAAGAATCATTACTTAAAGTATAAAATGTCAGGATTGTTGTTGTTAATAAAGGATGATGTCTTTTTTTTATTTGCCCAAGGGGAGTTAACCTAATTCTTTTGGTATCTCTAACTAGAGTAATAGTGGTTAATGTGTTGCTCGCCTTTAATCCTAGCACTTGGGAGGCAGAGGCAGGTGGATCTTTGTGAGTTCAAGACCAGCCTGGTCTACAGAGAGAGTTCCAGGACAGCCTGGGGCTACAGGGAGACCCTGTTTCGAAAAGACCAAAAAAAAGAAAAGAATTTTAATCTAATTGGCTGACATCAGTTAACACACACATACACACACACATGCATATCTATATCTATATCTATATCTATCTATATGTATAGATAGATATATGTGGTAAGGTTTTTAAAAATAATATTTTTAAATGCAAATTATACTGAATAAATATTGTATATATTTTTACAAAGAGTGAAAATATTTGAATATTTTTTAAAATTGAAATCTTGTTTAAACATGAAAACATGAATTTACAGGTTCTGAATTAGTAATTAATAATAATGAAAAATCATGATTAATGAAATATAAATTCCTTAAGATGAGGATTAAGCATGATTTCAACATTTGGTAATATAGTAATTAAAATATTAAATAATGGAATAAATTAAAATTTTATTTTCATAAAAGGGTTTAAGAAACAAAAATGAGAGAAATGTTCAATACTTGGGGTATTTGATTGTCAGTGTAATAGAAGATGAGTACCGTCCAGCACTTTTTAAATCCTCATGAATAAATTCTCAGATGAAGTTGGTCCATGCCAATCTGTTTGTTGATATTTTCTCCATTCAGCATAGAATGATTTGATGCCATTTTTTTCTATTATTTAATCTCTATAACTAAATCTGAATTTTTAGCAATCATATCTCAAACCATTTTTGTAAGATTTATTTTTCCTGAGTATACTTAGGAAAACCTGATTGTTAGAAACAGAATCAAGCATCCGTATTACTTCCAGCTATTGAATTTTGATCTGAACAACTTGATAATTTTATATAATATCTTCGTATAACCATGCCAGTTTTTCATATTTCATTTTCTCATTTTTTTCTAAAACATACTTTCCCAGCACTCTGGAGACAGAGAGAAGTGGATCTGTCTGAGATTGAAGCCAGCCTGATCTACATAATGAGTGCAAGGCAAGCTGTGATGATACGGAGACTCTGTCTCAAAAAAAAAAAAAAAAACTAACTAAAAAAAATTTTTTTTGAAACCTGTAATATTATTTTCATATATTTCTCTTGTGGAACTGTTGTTTTTTCTTACTATACAAAGTACTTTCTCATTCTGAGCAAAAACATTTCTTTAATCTTATTTGCCCAAAATATATATCATTTCAATAATATTTTAAATTCCATATTTTTATCAATATAATCTTTATAATATTTAGAAAATATTTTAATGAGACAATTTTGATTGAAAAACCAGGAGATTTTTTTCTAAATCACAGATAAGCCATATATGTTATATTAAATACATCTCACAAAACAAAAAAAGGCTATATTAACAGTCTCATTTTCCTTACCAATGGGATTGTTTGTTAAAGATGTGACTCGTTATAATGTGTGTGTGGTGTGTGTCTGTGTGTTTGTGTGTGTGTGTGTGTGTGTGTGTGTGTGTGTGTGTGTCTGTGTTTGTGTGTGGTTATGTGCTGTATGGCTTTACCTCCATCTTTTTAAAATGTTTTATTGAGGGCTGGAGAGATGGCTCAGTGTTTAAGAGTGCCAACTGTTCTTGCATAGGACCCAGGTTCAATTCCCAGCACCCACCTGGCGGTTAAGAACAGTCATTAAGCTGGGTACAGTGGCGAGTGCCTTTAATCCTAGCACTCAGGAGGCAAAGGCAGGTGGATCTCTGTGAGTTCATGGCCAGTCTGGTCTACAGAGTGAATTCCAGGCCAGCTGGAGTTAGAGGGAGACCCTGTCTCAAAAAGACACACACAAAAAATGTATTGAGCACTTGTAAAACTCATTCATAAAACTCATACAATGCTTCACAGTCAAAGCCAGTTGCTTCAGTGCCCAAACTCCCCTTCAGAAGTTTTATGTATTAGAGCATCCAAGCTAAGCCCTATCCAGCCAAGCTCCCAAACCCAGACATCCTTCTGTGCAAATAGATCTGCTGGATTCTGGTCAGCATATCTAGGAATTCTAGGTAAGGCATATTATTCCTCACCCAACAGTACTCTTCCCTTATAGTTTTCAATCCAGGATCTGCCCCTCAACCATTTCTCTTGTTCTGCTTGAGGCCTTGTCCCAGTTGGCATGGGTCCCATGTCTAATGCCTAAGTTGCCACAGGTTTACATGTGAAAGCTTACAGTCTATTGTAAGTCATTGCTACTCTAGGTTCATGGGCCAGCCCTGGCTCTTAACAGTCTTTCTGCCCCCTCATCCACAATGATCCCTGAGCCAAGAGTAGGTGAGGTTTAATATAGGGACCCCATCTGTATTAGTCACTTTTCTGTTGCTGTGATAAAGCACCATGACCAAGGAACTTACAAAAAGGAAGAGTTTATTTGAGCTTACTATTGACAGTTCCAGGGAAATAGAGTCTATTGTGTTGGGAGGCATGGCAGCTGGAGACTGGAGCAGCATGCCGAGGGTCACATCTCGCAAAAAGCACAGGAAGCAGAGAGAGCAACTGTAGACCACGAGGCTTGTTAAAACTCACTAAGCCTGCCCCCAGTGACACACTTCCTCCAGCACGGCCACATATCCCAAGATCTCCAGAAACAGCGCCACCAACTGGAGACAAACGTCTGAATACCTAGAGCCTATGGGGGACCCTCATTCAAACCACCACACCATCCAAGGATACACACTCTGAGGGTTCCCATTCTTTTGAGGTTGACTAGTGTTGGCCTTCTTTTTTTGCCTCACTCTCTATTGTGTATGGAAACATTACTGGTGAGAATTGAGACGTGTGCTCCTTTTCTCTCTGCCCCTCATTCTGTGTGCAGAGGTTCAATTGTGGAGGTTCTTTTGTAGAACTTCAATTGGATTGTAGTTCTTCACTTTTAATTGAAAAATGTAAACATTAAAACTATCAATTATACAAATGAGCATTGTCTCCTAGGAATTGGGATTTTTTAGATATATATGTATTTTAAGTTTTATGTGCATGAGTGTACACCTCCATGTGTGTTAAGTGCTACCATCAAGTACAGTACACAGGGCGGTCAGAAGAGGGCATCAAAGCCCCTGGCACTGGAAATACGATCACTTGTTATTCACTATATGGGTGCTAAGAATTGAACCTGGGCCCTTTGGAAGAACAGCAAGTGTTGTTAACAGATGAGACCTAACTCCAGCACCAAGTTTTGATTCATTATAACAAGCACTTTTAAATTTGCTCTTAGTTTACAGGAACATTCAGTTCTCTTTGGGGGTAGAGTCATCCAGAACAGGAGAGACAGTTCAGCATTTTTTTTACTTTATTGCTTTTGCGCCCTCAGTTTAACTCTATTAAAGTTAGGTTAATGATTTAAAAAGTATTTTACCTGAACTACTTATTCTTTCAGTTAAAAGCAAACAGATGATTAATAATCCCAAACACATTACTTTGTTTTAACACATTAAAGTTATCTGTTATCTTTAAGATGTATTTGTAAGCTTTGAAGGAAGTTTTTATGATGATAATTAAAAAAAATATGTAGAGGGCTGGAGAGATGGCTTGGCAGTTGAGAGTACTTGCTGCTCTTGCAGTGGACCCAGGTTTCATTCCCAGCACCCACATGGTAGTTACCTGCCATCTGTAACTTCATTTCTAAGTGAGCAGACACACAATTAGTATCTCTAGGGCCATTTCAAGACAAGGGTGCTCTTATATACATGTGGGCATTACACTCATAGATATAAAATAAAAGTAATAGTAAAAAATAAAATATAAAAATGGTTTAGAGTTGTATAGGCTTGGCCGATGTGTGGACCATGAAATATCTATTTATTTCTGTGCTTTAAGGAAAGAATAATGAGTAAAGTATATTGAAAACATTAAACATGTTTATACTTATATACACATATGCATATGAAATATATATAAAAGCACTGAGACAAGTAATATTTAAATCTTTGGAATAAAGAGCTTAGCATCTCAGAGATTTATTATCACATAGGAGAATTTGCACAGTGTACTAGGAATGATCATCTCTTAAAATAGATTTATACTGTCCAGCAGTAAGACCATGCTACAGAACAAAAATTGAGCCAGGGGGTTGGAGAGATTGCCTAGCAGTTAAGAGAACTGACTGCTCTTGCAGATTACCTGGATTCAATCCCCAGCACCCACATGGCGGCTGAGAACCATCTGTAACTCCAATTCCAGGAGAACTCCTGTTCCAGAGGAATCCAAGACCCACTTGTGACCTCCGCGGCATTGCACGATATGGGTGCACAAACCAACATGCAGACAGTACATTCATAAACATACAAAAATAAAAATTATTTAAAAATTTAGAAAAAGAATTGAGCCAGGAATAAAGGAGAAATCATATTGGTCAGAGTTCTATAATTATTGTAAACCTCTTTAAATTAAAATAATGTAAACATTAAAACTCCTATCATTTGTACCAAAGAGCAGTACTCATTTGGACTTATTCATGAAGGTAGACACATTGATTTCACATATTCTCATTTACAAGAAATTATAAGACAAAGATCTTTTACTATATATATATATATATATATATATATATATATATTACTTTACATTAAATCCAAACTTAATTTAAAATTCCTCATATTTAAGGATTTCACCTCATGAATTTTCCAGAAAAATAAAGCTACAATATTTAATGCTAACACTATTGTGCAATTGAAATAAAAATTTTAATTCGTATATATTATTTAGTTTATACTTTGGAATGAAATCCATATCAAAATATATGTATATAACATTGAATTTTTGCTTGAAGGAATCTTTATGTAATTATAAGAATGAATTTTGTTTTATAAACAAGGAGGACCTTAATGTTGTAAAATACTACATGCAAAGATATAGTTTTGGTAGGTTATGAGATGGTCAGAATATCCAAGTTTATAATGAAGAATGCATTTATCAGGCCTTTTGACATATCAGTCAAATGCATTTATAAATCCACTCATTTGCATTTTAATTTGGGCATGACAAAAAATAATAGTATAGTTTTAGAACAGAAACAAACTTATTGAAAAACACAGGAAGTATTCACAGAACATGAAAGCAATTATGAGAGGACCCATGATGCAATAATGTGAATCCAACTACCCGAGATGTGGGGGGAAAATTTTGTAACCATATCCCTTTGAGTGCCGGGAGCCAAAGTTGTCAGGCATACATGCTCACAGAAAATTACTAACTTGCTTATCTCAGGATTTTACCAGCCAGCTTTCTTATCTCGGGAGTTTAGGAGCCAGCTTACTCACCTCAGGAATTTACAAGCCAGCTTACTTACCTCAGGAATCTATGAAGTGCACCTTGCCTGTCTCAGAAATTTACTGCCACACCAACTCCAGTGTCGTCTGTGTGAGGAATGACGAAAGTCATAATAGCAGATGGGAGATACGTGCCCTCCGAGGCTAAGCTCCCTGGAGATCTCTGGCAGAGTGCTCGGTCTTGGCCTCCAAGATCACGATGCACTCCAAAGATGTTGCACTTCCTGGGTGTTGGGCTTTACATATTGTCTTTCTTGGTATTGATTCTTTTCCTGAGTACACCACGACCTCAGTTCCAGCTAATCAAGCTATTTCTAGACAAGGGACAGTTAGATGTTCAGGGAGATAAACCAGAAAGCCAGGATGCTCAGCCCACTTAATGTGCATAAACTTTCTGTAAACTCAAACAAAGTGAAACTTTAAAACATTTCCCAAAAAGACTCTCCCTTCCTAAAAGCCCTTACAAAGGTAAAATGGAAAGAAAACATTACACTGAGTGATATCATAGGTCACTTACAGATAACAAAAGTGTTTTTCCAGACTTAATAATAATAAAACCTCAGTCCATTAAGCAAGGAGCTACACCTGATACAATTAGTAAAATAGGAATTCCAGCTACATTCATACATGGTAGAAAACATTACTTAATTAGAGGTAGATGGTGGGCTCCTTCTTTAGGAAAAAATAGTAAAAAAACAAAGCCAACCAAAAAGGCTCTCCCAGGCCATGTCTCAAATTGCAGCCTAAAGATAACAAATGGCCTTGGGAGGATGGGAAGAAACCAAATTGAAACTTCAAAGGGAAACAATGTCTCACATCTCACAAAAAAACTATCCACGGTTTGTGGATTTATGAGCACTGTTTGTTACTGGAGATGTGCTAATCTTGAGCAAAGTACCATGTGTACGTGCTTCTGGTTAGTGCTTCTGGTTAATGTGTAAAACTTAAACTCCTTAGTAATGGGCATATTGTTCCTGGGGATGTGCTAATCTTGATCTTTTTTCCTCACATGTACTATATAAACAGTTGCTTGCTCTTAGTAAAACACACCAGATTCAAGACCACTCTGGTGTCATGTCTGTCTAATTTTCACCTAACCTATGCCCTCCTTCCAAGACCCCGATTCCCGCAGTCTGAGGGACCCCCCCAGCTGGGTCGGTCTGCGGCATTTGAGGTGAAGAAAGTGCTTAATGGTTGGCATAAAAGATTTTAAGGAAAAGTTTGTCGTGTAAATCTAATGTCTTGTTATCAGTTTTGAGTTTTGAAAGCTAAATACTTGAGTAGGGCCTGCCTTAATGTAGGAAAATATTTTTCTCATGGGGAAGGAAGCCAGAAGTTTCCACACTGTCAAAGCTATTAACTTTACTGAAAACAGTAAGTGACAGGAAATAAGAGAGCACTTGGAAGTTTTTACGTTAAGAATCAATAATATATAAAAAGTTATTCCTCATGTAAGGCTTTGGGTCCAGAAAGTGCTGCTTTGTGGGAAGGAGTTCTATCATTGCCTCTCAGGATGCTCTCCAGGAGGCAAGAGGTGAGCTGAGGCCATCTGGGGAATCAGGTCTTATGCGGTCCCCCAGAAATGCTATGTTCTATTGTAGCTGACTCTAGATGAATCTAGAGAATTTGTAATTTTGATGTCAGTAGCAATTACTAAACATTCAGTAGGTTTTTGGCCAGAGAAATAGAAGCAAAGGAACACAAAATAAGTTGGAGACCATGCTCATCAGGGTGCTCAGCAAGCCTACAGACAGGAAATCTCATCAACAATATTTGATCATCCATCTCAGCAGGAATTCTGGCCACAAAGGGGAAAAGAGTTAACTGTGGACCCAAATATGAATGACCATGGCATGGGAACTCAGATGGCGGTAACCCCACATTCCAAGTTCCAAGTAGGCACCAGGTTCATGAATCTTTCACAGTAACAGAGAAAAGAAAGCCAGAAATCAAGAGTTAGGTTGCATCCTCATTTTGCTATAGGTTTTAGGTGTTATTTGATAGTGTTTATAACCCTGGACATGGTGGAAGTTGTTCGTCAACAAAATTACTACATATCAAAAGTGTTTTTCTTGGGATGTGTAGGTAGATCATGGACTTAGCACACTGGCTGGACTTGCAGAAGACGAGGGTTTAGTTGCTAGTACAAACATGATGAAAAACAACCTTACTCCAAACAATTCTGCATGTCCATCTGGGAACTTGGGCATTTAAACCATTTTCTATGTTTCCTGGAGGGGAGATGGAGACAGTACTTGGAGAGGCATGGTAAGAGCCAAAGGTGAACTTCTGGGACACTTTCTAGAAAGGACCCAATTTATGTACCTGGCACCAAGTATAGCTACATCTAGAAATGAATATCTATTCCTTCAGAACACTGTGTGGGGTGTGGGGTCCAACCACCTGTCATAATTGGGAGGCCCTGTTCAGTGTATCCAGAGGTGATGCACATTTCCTTCATCTGGAGTTGTGTTGGGGAGATGTGGGCCTTCTTCTGAGATGTGAGTCCTCAGACCTGGAATGTTAATGTTCCAAGGTCCTGAAGGAGGAACAAGGAGACATCTGATATAAGACAAACTAAAACTGTCCTTGCTGTCATCAAAGGCAGTCTATGGGAAGACTTTGGGGAAAAAAGACACCTAAATCTTCCTAATCACATGAATATGTGGGTATCACAGAAATGATGGGCTTGGCTTAAAAGATTTATCTGTGGGCCATCAAGATCTTTGCAAGGAGTAAATAAGAATACCTCTAACATTGGCGAGACACCAGAGAAACCCCTGATCCTTCTGTCAATATGGAACAAGCCCAGGTTTCTTTTCTCAGAAAGTCTTGGAGTGAGAGTTATCATCAGAGCAGCAGAGGGAACCAAGTCTGATCACAGGCAGAGGTGTCCAGCATCTTGCAGGAATCCAGGTGAGCAACTATGGTAAGATCAGAATCTGTGAAGGAGCCCAGCATGCCCAAAACAAGAATCCCCATAGGTTCTGGCCACTGCAGTTCTCTACTCTAGCAGAGCAGTTACTGGGCTATCTTTCCATCTGCTTCAGGAAATGTAGTGGGAAATCTAAGGGAGGCAATAACTTTGGTCCTGGTCAGCAGGGAGATCCAGATATTGAAAGCAGGGAGGTTTAATGTATGGACCTCTCATGAGGCCTGCAGGTGTCTGCAGACAAGAAATGCAGTCAGCCCATAGAGACATTGAGTGCCATCTTAACTGATCTACATCAGGCCTGAAGGAGGGAGTTTTGTGGAGTTGACCTCCTGTGTATAGAGGAGTTATCAAGAACTAAAAGTAAGAGGAATCAACTCAGATGGAATTAGAAAGCTCTATGTCATCAGAGATGATCCCAGGTCATGGGGGAATCATAATCCACTCCACAAGTTAGTGAATTTATGTGGCAACTTCTCACTCCCAAGTGTTTTCTGGATCTCAAGGATGGAAGGAATTTGTTCTGGTTGGGTTACCATGAATAGGCAAAGGTTGTTATAGCCCCAACAAGGGTCTAGGTAAAGAGCCCAAAGGATATTTGGAAGAAATGCTGTTCATAGTACACAGTGGGACCCTAGATGGTTTCCCCAAAAACTCTGTCAACCTCACAGGCCTGGCAGGGCTGTCATTCTGAGCCTGTCTTTTTCCAGGTGATTGGTGTCAGATTGTTGAAGGATCTGTTAATGGAAAACTTGACTAGGTTCATCAGAAGCAGGATTGCCAGTGTGTCAGCAGTCAAGCTGACAACTGCGCATGTCCATGAACCAAATACATGTTCCAAGCTCCTACTGCCCTCCTATTGGCTGGTAAAATCCTTAGACTCTGGATAGATTCTGTCCCCTCAAAAAATCTTTCCTCTCTGTCATAGAAAACAAGCTTTTGACTGAAATATGGTGGACACTTGGATCATAATGAATATTCTAGACCTTGTCATTTATTGGGCAGACAATCAGTTTCATCTGCCAGCCACGAACAGAAAATCAACCTGACCTGGGCTATATTTTGCAGCTGTCCTTTAACAAGGGCAATGAGATGAGATGACCCTTCACTGCCTGTATTAGTCACTTTCCTGTTGCTGTGATAAAGCACCATGACCAAGGATCTTTTAAAAGGAAGAGTTTATTTGAGCTTATGATTGGCGTTTCCAGGGAATTAGAGTCTATTGTGGCAGGAGGCGTTGCGGCTGGATCTGGAGCAGCAAACCGAGGGTCATATCTCGCAAAGAGCACAGGAAACAGAGAAAGAGACTGGAGACCACGAGGCTTGTTAAAACTCACTAAACCTGCCCCCAGGAATGCACTTCCTCTAGCACGGCCACACCCTCCAAGACCTCCAAAAACAGTGCCACCAACTGGAGGCAAATGTCTGAATACCTAGAGCCTATGGGGGACACACATTCAAACCACCACACTGCCTTTGGCTCATCTCAAGAGACAGAAAGTTTTATTCAGATTTTAGCTCAGGAAGGAATGGTGCATGGTAATAATTTGCATCTACTTTTTAACATATTCATAGGAAGTGTGTGCCTGGAGTCCTTTGGCTCTGACCACCACCCAAAGAAAATCCTGAAACAGACATTTTTCTACTACAGCCACATCTGCTTTCAGAATCCACTAATTCATGTTTCTCTCTCTCTCTCTCTCTCTCTCTCTCTCTCTCTCTCTCTCTCTCTCTCTCTCTCTTCCCTCTCCTTCCCAAGTCTCTGAGTCCTCATCCTTGTGAGAAGTACGCTTTCCTGCCTCATGCCACTAAGGAAAGTCAAAATGCACCATGGTCAGAACAGCCAGCAAGCCAATGTCCTGGATGGCACACAGGCACAAAGGGAGGGAAATGGCCTCAATAGTGGTCAGGTCTCCATGATTGATGGAGGAGGGAACCATTCCTACCAGGAGGGAGGGATCTGATTGAAGAATGCCAAGTTCTTCCCAGAATTCGCCAAGGGCCTCCTATCCATCCATTGTCATGTGATCCATTGCGGGAGACCCTCTGATGGGGCCTCTGGCAACCAAATACCTCGGAGGACCTAGGCCCCACCTGCATTATGCACTAAAAGTAAAGATAGGTGAGTTGGTGCACTTCCTGCTCCTTAAGTATAGAATGAAGGAGCTAACCACTAAGGCAGAAATGGAGGGTATTATTACCAGAGATCAAGAGAACTACCTTGTGATCTTTAGTAAGGTCTCTGACTGCATGAAGCTGGTCTTTGGCATTGACTTGGTGGAAGTGGACCCTTCTGTTCACACCTACCTCCTTGTCCCTGCCCTGGGGATCACCTGTGATGGGATGCTCCATTGTGCCCAGGGCATACCCAAGACAGGCCTCCTAATAACTGCCCTGTATGTTATCTTAATGAAGGGGAAGTGTGTGAGAGAGGAGATGTTCTGGGGTGTCTGGAATCTCAGAAGGATTTCTGTTAGCGGGGATCATTTTCTATTTGGGAACCCAGGGAGCTCTTCACTGAATACTTTGTGCAGGAAAGGTATCTGGAATACAGACAGGTGCCTGGCAGTGATCCTCCTTGCCATGAGTTCCTGTGGGGCCCAAGGGCTCATGCTGAAACCATCAAGATGAAGGTCTTGGAATTTGTCGCCTCAATCAATAGGCGTGATCCCACATCCTACCCTAAGAAGTATGCAGAAGTTTTGCGAGAGGAGAGAGGGCCTAGGTTGGAATTGCCCAGCTGATGCCACATCTGCTCAGACCCAGATAAGTTCTAGTGCACTTGCAGTTTCTAATCCATGTGATGTCAGGCAGAGTCACTGATACATGTAATTGAGTTTTAGACTAGAGTTGGTGGGAGTACAGTGTGAACCATTTGCTTGTTTCAGTTCTGTTTGACTCTTCTATATGTCTTCATGGTTTCCAAGTTGTTTGCAATTATTTTGAGAGTTTCATTCACTTAAGATTTTTAAGTACGCAGATGATTTTTGTAATACATGTAATGCTGTTTGTCCATGCTATGAAACTTTTCTATTTGGAGTAAAAATTAAAATGTCTTGTAATTGGTAACTTGTCATAAGTTTCCATACATTGAATTACATGAACAACAGAATAAAGTTACTTTTTATTGTGTGATTATGTTTAGTCTCTCAATCTGAATAATTTGATTAAAGTAAACCTATCATACAGTAAGTGAAAAACTCTTCCACAGAGGTTGATTGTAAGTCACTCTAGCAAGGCCCTGTTAGTGCGGTGTGACCCATCCTTCCCTTACTGTTCCATTTGGATCAGCTGGGGATACATTCATCTTCTTGGTATTCCAATATGTTGAGACTTTTCCTCAGGGGTTTATCTGGTTCACTTGTCAAATTTCTGACTATTTTAGTTATGCACTAATGCTGTTGATGCAGGCAAAATATAGTTTGTGTTTTGTAACACAAGACCAGATACCTTCCACTTAGTTCCAATCTTTGACAATCCACCATAGCATTCTAATTGTCATTTGCAGGAATTATGAGGTAACAGCAGTATAATGCATGAAATTTGAGGTTAATTTTAAAATATTTTATTGAATCCAGATGTTCACACAGTCATTTATGTTGATATTCAGACCCCTGACTCTTTTTTACCATCCTGATTTCAGCACCTCCTCAAAGTCATGGTCTCTGCCATTTATACTTTTTTTTTTCTTTAACCAGCCTATCCCATCTAATCTGTGTTTCCTTTTTAAATTTTATTTATTATTTTATTTTTTTGCATTCAAACATATTTATATATTTATTTACTTATTTAGTTATTTATTTGTCAGGGGGACAGGCATGGGTGTGGGGAGGTCAGAGAACAAGTTTTGAAAGTTGACTCTCTCCTTCCACTATGTGGGTCTCAGGAACTGAACTTAGGTCATCAGACCTGATGGCAAGCACCTTTACTGCTGAGCCATCTTTCTGGCCCACATTTTATCTTTAATTTTTTATAGATTTTTTTTAACTTTATTAACTTTTTTTTTGAGTGAAAATGAATTCTGAGTTTATTCTCAAGTCATTACAGTGTTCAACCAGTTAGACATATAGAGAAGCAGATGTAACAGTAAACATCAGGAGCACACATTCCCATTCTGAAGGGAGCTATGTTACAGACACAGGGAGAGGATGCAACAAACATTTGTGGACATTTCAAATGCGACTGATTTATAAGAAAAGTGTAAGTTTTAAAATAATTAAATAATTTTGATAGGCTTACAAAAGAACTGAGATAAGTATCAGGAGACCCTGACAATCACAAGAACATATTCCTATGCTCCTGAATAAGGGAAGTTTTATAAAAAGTCCCAAAATAGAGATAGGCTTTGTCACCATGAATTATATCAATTTACTAATGCCAAATATGCTCAAATGAACATGCGCTGTCATTGAGCACATTTCACACAACATTTCTTAATCAAATTTAGACTCATTCCCCCATCCATGCCCCCCACCGCCCATCAGAGCTCATGGATTCAGTCATACACGTTAAGTCCTGTCTCACATCTTTTTCTCAGTTTTTTATAACCTTTTCGATGCAGAAGTTTACTGTTTTGTTCAGTTCCTTGAATCGGTTTTTCTTTTTTTTTATTTAATTTTTATTGATGCTTTGTGTTGAATCGGTTTTTCTATCATTTTTTTGTTCCCTTTGATTTTATATTATTCCAAAATATGCATATATACACTGCACACATAAATTAAAATTACAAAATCTGATAATAAACTATAGGTTAATTCCAAAGCATATTTAGAGATTCATATTTTGACAGTAAAGTTGCATGCGTGTAAAATGAAGTATAACTTTACATTCTATCTTTTTTTAGAATATAAATATTAATATTCTCATGTGATAGAACACACTATAGGATTAAATAAGGATAAATTATGAATGGTTGTAACATGTAACCTGTTTTAACTTTTATTTATTTTTTAAAGCCAAATTTTATTGAAGCTTTGTACATTTCATACAAAATTTCTAATCAAATCTAGACCTGTGCCCTCTTCCTTGGCTCCCCCACCCCACCAGAGTTCATGCATTCTTCCAAATATGTCTTCATCTTTTACTCAGTCTCTTTTAAAATTTTCTATGCTAAAGTTTACTGTTTCAAGCAGACAATCACCGCTTCAGTCAGTTCTTTGACCCAGTCCTTCTGCTGTTGTTGTTTTTATTCTCTCCAATTTGCATCAGCCCAAAATATGCATATAAGCATGCCACATATATCATAGGTTTTAGCATCTTCAGTTTATGATTGACTTTTTTTCTTTATTAGGCTGAAAGATGTCATGTTTGAAAGATCTTCCTTGACAAGACCAAACCACCATCAGTTCTGTCTTTGTGCTACACACTGAGGTTTTCCCTTCCCATGGTCACAAAATGAGGTCCAGTAAGCACCACATCCTGTCTTGGTCTTCCTGTACTGGTCTCCATGATACAGCCTGGGTAGTCCAACAATGGCAGTTTATATTCTGATGATGCTGAAATCTCAGTAGTAGCTCAGTCCACAAGCTGGATGTCTCAGCAGTTCCCATCTGGCACTGAAATTTTGGAGGATTCTTGGAAAGACATGAGTCTTCAGTAAATATTGGAAGGTTAAAAGCTGTTTGTCATGTCTTTGAAGGATGGCAAAAGCAGTGACAGCCACAGGGTAGCTGCATTTGAGAGTAAGAAAGGCAAAACAACTGTGCTCTTTTTTTTCCTTTTTTTTTGTCTTTTTGTCTCAAAAAGATCTAAAGTTTATACCTGAAGTACAATTTCTCAGGCGTTACTAATTACTTATTTCTGGTTATACTTTCCTTTTGGATGTCTAAGGCCACACAGTTAACCCAAATTAACCAAGGTTTTTGGTTTCTCAAGGTCAGTTGAGGACCTGGTCCTCAGGGGTCACCCAGGTTTTAGAGGTGGGGAGGGAACCCCTGGCTCATTTTAGCTTTTCCATATACCAGTTCCATCCACTTGAGGAAAAAGTCAGGTCTTGCTAGACCAGGCTTCCCTTTCTGAAGCATGAGCAGACTTTACTTTTTATAGATTAGATACTGGCTGAAGTCCCATTAGTGGATCTCTAAGACCTCCCTGCACAGGAAGACTGGTTATTCACATTTGCAGGACATTTCAAGAGATGCCCCCTTGCATAGTCCCCTGGGACTTAGTTGAACTCTGAGGTCAAGGAACAAAATTATCCCTCAAGACCCTTGGCCCAAGTGGTATGGTCATTAAGCATCCAGAAAGGCTAAGTTACACCAGTCTGATACTTTTAACTACTGTATAATATTTTAGAAAAGACTGGGACAAAAGCTCAAGCAGGCTTGTATAAGAAATACTAAGAATCGGGGCTGGAGAGATGGCCTAGTGGTTGAGAGCACCGACTGCTCTTGCAGAGGACCCGGATTCGGTCCCCAGCACGCACATGGCGGCTGAGAGCCGTCTGAAACTCCAATTCCAGGAGAACTCCAGTTCCAGGGGAATCCGAGACCCTCTTCTGACCTCCGCGGCATTGCACAACACAGGTGCACAGACTTGCACACAGACAGTACATTCATACACATACAGAAATAAATAAAAATTAAAAAAAAGAAATACTAAGAATCACTCCCATAAAATAAATACTGTGTTTAGACATAGTGTCATGACATACTAGTTTTTTCCTCATTCTTTTGATCTTATATTACTCTAAAATATGCATGCATACCACCCACCCATATACCCAAAATTCCTAAGTCTGAAAATAAAAAGTAGCTTAGTTCTAGATCCTATTCAATCTTTTAGGATTTGTTGAGTTATTTTTTTCTGTGTCCCAGTATGTAGTTGATTTTGGAGAATGTGCCATGGGGTGCTGAATAGAAAGCATATTCTCAGGTATTTGGGAGGAATATTCAGTAGATTTTTCTGAGGTAAATTTGGTGTATTGTATATTCAGTTCAGATGTCTGTTTATTCTTTGTCCAGTTGACTTGTCCAAAGAGCTCAGTGGGGAATTGAAGTCCCCTACTATGAGTGTGCTGGGGTTAGTCTGTGCCTTGAGGTCCTGGAGAATTGTCTTTATAAAGTTTGGTGCACCAGAGTTTGGTGCATATATATTCATGATTGTGAAATCTTCATAGTTAATTGTTCTTTTGATAAAAATGTAAAGGCCCTCTTTGTCTCCTCTGATTTCTTTTACTTTGAAGTCTATATTGTCTGATATTAAAATAGCAACTCCTGATTTCTTTTCGGCACCATTTGCTTGGAATATTTTTTCCCATCTTTTCACCTTAAGTTGGTGCCTATCCTTGAGATTGAGATGTGTTTCTTGTAGGCAGCATATAGATAGGTTAGGTTTCCTAATCCATTCTCTCAGTCTAAGTCTTTTGATTGGGGAGTTTTGTCCACTAATATTTAAGGTTATAATTGAAAGATGTGTGTTGCTTCCTTTCACCTTCTTATCCATTTGCATTTTGGGTCTAGGTTTCTACTTCTGCAGTTATGCTTTTATTAAATTCTCTTTCTAGGTGCCAGGGGATATTTGCTCCTCACTTCTGTCCTTTGAATTGCTTCAAGTATTCTCTGAAATGTTAGTTTTCCAGATATGTATTCTATCATCTTGTTTATGTCATGGAAGACTTTTCTCTTTCCTTCAACTACGATTGACCTTTTTACTGGGTATAGTAACCTGGGTTGGCATCTATAGTCCTTTAACACTGGGAATGGTTTGCTCGATGTATTTCTTGCTTTATACTTTGCACTGAAAACTCAGTTGTAATTCTGATGGGTTTCCCCTTGTATGTAACTTGTTGTTTTTTCTTGTGGCTTTCAGAATTTTGTCTTTGTTTCAGGCATCTAGCATTTTAACTACGATATGGTGCGGGGAGTTTCTTTTCTGATCTTGTCTGTTTGGATTTCTGTGTGCTTGTATTTGTATGGGTTTCTCGATTTTTAGTTTGGGGAAATTTTCATTTATTATTCTGCTGTTGAAGATCTGTTCAATATCATTTTCTTGGGATTCTTCTGCTTCTTCTATTCCTATGATGTGGAGATTTGATATTTTCATAGTGATCCACATTTCCTGGTTGTTCCACTTTTGTGTATTTTTAAATTTTTCATAAACTTTACTTGAGCTTTATAGTTGTTCTCCATTATCTTACTGGTCTGATATTCTTTGTTCTGCTTCCTCCAATCTACTACTGAAGCTTTTTTCATTCCTTTCCTCTTGATTGGATGAGTGTTCAATTTCCTTTTTCATTTCATCCTATGATTTCTTTAGTATTTCCACTTCCTTTTGGAGCTTCTCAATCTCTTCCTCCTTGCTTTGCTGATTGGTTTCCTTTTTTTTTCATCATGGGATCTTTTCAGTGTTTCCACTTCCTTCCAGAGTTTGTCATTCTCTTCCTCTAGTTCTTTCCAGCATTTGTCAATCTCTCCCTTTACTTCTTTCCAAAGATTGTCATTCTCTCCCTCTAGGTCCTTCTTGAGATTTTTGTTTTCTCTCTTTAGATCTCTGACTTGTTCTTTAACATTCTTTGATTTCTTTAAATATGTGTGCAATTGTTCCTGTAAGATCTGTGTCCTGGGCTACCTCCAGGGAGATCTCACTGTAGGAATCTCCCAAAGGGTTGGTAGAGCTTGACGGGGAATTATTCCCATGTTGTTCCTTCCTTGTGCCCTTGGCATGTGGGTTTCTTTCTGTTTTGTATTATGATGTGAATCCCAAATGTTTCTTCACTGTGTTGAAGGATTGCTTTGCTTGCCTCCTTCAGATACCTTCAGTTTTTTCTCCTTGTTTATGGAGCGTTGACTTGTCGAGGTTTCAGGATTTTAATTTTGGTTATATATTGGAAGTCTAACTAAGTCTTCCCTTTCTGTTCTGAAGGTTCTTCAAAAATTGGCTAGGGAACAACCCTGTCAGTACCATGCTGAGAACTGTGCTCACTCTGCTTCCTGTGAGCCAGTTTCTCTAGGTTGTTTCTAGGGTTTGGTGATGGCCTTGACTTCCACCCTGGAATCACTATTGTGGTCCCACTTGGACACTTCCTCAGCAATTCCAGTTGGGAGGGCTCCCTTGGCCCATGTCCTGGTACTCTATGCTTCAGGTGATCCTGGGAAATCCCCTGATATATGATCTGTGCATTCAAGTCTCACAGTGGCAACAGGCCCACCTTTTATACCAGCTAACAGAGCAACTCTGCCCCCACAGCCACACAGTATAATGATTCAGTTATCCAACAACCCACCTGGCTGAAGAACCCAGTCCTTACCTGTGCTTCAGGTGGTCCTGGGAAATCCCTCGATCTAAGCTCTGGGCACACTAGTTTCACTTTGTATGTGTATGAGTGTACTTTCTGCATGTAGGTAGCTGCACCCGTGTAGTGCAATGCTGCAGGGGTCAGAGGAGAGTGTTGAATTCCCCTGGAACTGGAGTTAAAGACTGTTCTTAGCCACCGTGTGGGTGCTCGAAATGGAACACAGATCCTCTTCAAGAGCAGTCAGTGCTCTTAACAGCTGAGCCATCTTTCCAGCCCTCTAATCTGTATTTTCTAAATGCTCTTTGATTTGTGTCTCTCCCTTGGAGTCTGGTCAAACTCTTCAGTATTACAAAAGTAAGAAAACTTCCTCCTTTTAATTCCTAATAGATCCTCGGATAGAGCTGGACCTTCTTGCCCTTCCTCCATCTGTGCTAGCTCCCTGTCTCTTTTGAGTTTGAAATATTTGGAGATATTGTCATAAGTATTTGGGTTCATATGTAGAACTGCCTTGGGATTTCTAGACAGCACAGTTTCCTGGTTTTCATATACAACCTCTGGATCTTACATTATTCCCACACTTTGTTTTGATAAAATCCCTGAATCTTGGGTAGTCAGGGTGTAAGGCAGGCATCCAATTCGTGCTTGAGCCCTCTCCAGTCTCATTCTTCTCAAGTTGACCATTTGTGAGTCTGTGTTATTCTCCACCTCTTGCAAAAAGAGCATCCTCTGGTGAGATTCTGGGCTTCACTAAATCTAGGGCATGTCAGTAAGTCACTATATGTCAGTTTAATATCATGTCTATTTTGCAGAGTCATGTTTTGAAGCAGGCCTTCAATCCAATTATATGGTGATTGTTACTCCCATAACATTCATCCCACTATTCTAAGAGTGGGCATATTTTGTCAAGCCAGGTGTTCTAGCTTCTCTTCAACTTCAGTGACAAAACAGTCTGACCAATACCAACTTGGAGAGGAAGTGGTTTCTTCGGCTCACATCTCCAGGGTCACAGTTCATCATTTAGGGAGCTCAAGGTAGGAATTCAAGGCAGGGACCTGGAGGCAGGAGCTGAAGCAAGGGCCCTGGAGAAATGCTTCTTACTGGCTTTCTCTCCTGGCCCATGCTCAGCATGCTTTCTTACACAGTACAGAACCATCTGCCTGGGGTGGCACCACCAACAGTGGGATGTGCCTTCCCACATCACTCCACAATCAAGGAAATACTCCTCAGATGTGGCCACATACCACTACAATGGACCCAACTTCCCAATTGAGGCTCAATCAATCCAGCTGTGTCAAGTTGACACTAAAGCTGACCAGCACATTAGGTGTTACTTTAGTCTGAAGGTTCACAGTTGAGTAAGATTCATGATTAGATTTCTCTGCCAATAACATGCATAGCACCATCAAGTACTATGAAAGCAGGCCAGCAGAGATGAGACTTTGAGGTGTGTACCAGACGATTTCTCCTTATTTATAACTTGCATGTGTATTTTCAGCAGTAGGAACTTTTAGTTAGGCTCTGGTGGGTAACCAACTACAGTTATAATTGCCAGTATTGATTGAGGGTCTATGCGAACTTTCCAGTGAACAACTCCAAAAGAGGATGTCCATTCATGGCACTAGACTTTACATTTGCTCCCCTATTTTCTGTAGTAGGACCATTGAATGCCTGTTAGAAAATAACTGTACTTAAAACTTTGTTTTCCTATATATTGATAGAAACTTCTATAGCATGTTTCCATATGTCTCTTTGTTTTATTTTTTGATGTAATAAGCACTTTATTTTTTTTTATTTTTTATTGATGCTTTGTGCATTTCATACATCATTTTCCAATTCAGTTCAGGCATATTTCCCTTTCCCTTCCCCCCTACCCGCACCCCATCCCAGATCATGCATTTTGCCATAACTGTCCTGCATCTTTCTCTCAGTTTTTTTCTTCATTTTTTAGCTATAAGTGATGATGCATGTGTACAAGCATCCTTCATATGAAACCAATTTGCAGGCTGTTGTGCGCAAACCCCCACAGCCCCACCATCAAGCGGGGGGTGAGGGGTTGTATGTTCAATCAAGTTGATCAAATGAGTGTCCAGACTACATTGCTGTAGTTTCACCATTCACCCCAATCGCAGCCCTTACATTCTACCACGCCTCCTCTTCCGCAGATTGTTCCCTAGGCTTAGAAAAGGAGCACAGGTGGATGAGAGGTAAAACAGTCCACTCTCTCTGGAGCTGTTGACTTGGACTCTGGTCAATTCTGGCTGTTTCCTTTCATGGGCTGACAGTTTGTCCAGGAATAACCTTTCGATCCTACTAATGAAGAACAAGCAATTAGATATATAGGTATTTAAGCAGCACTAATAGTTATGGTAGGTTACTTTAGCATAGACACATGTTTGGATATGTTAATCCATGAATTACAATTTTCCCCCCTGTTAAATATGACAGGGTCTTACTGTGGCTTATAACATCTCCTAACCTGTAGAGGATGTAAGCTTGTGGCATCAGCCATGGGTTATTCCTCCAAGGAGAGAGCCAATAGCCAATTAGGTTTGGGATATACAGGCATATGGCTGCCTCTGCTGCACAGTATTTCCAGGCAGGCGGGGTGTAGCTGGTGCTGACGATGGAGTCTTGCTTGACTCAGGGAGACCCGTATTTGCTTTATTGGTTGAGTGGCCTTTGGTAACACTCTCTGGTATTCCAGAGGCCATCTGTACACTTGCATGTGTGGTCTCAATACATCTTTCCCATGTTAACGTCAGGTCTTCGGCAGCAGGGCCTTATCGCCTCTCTTCTTGCAGGTATCCCAGTTTAGAGGCAAGGAGCCTTTACCTTTTGTGGGGCCTTGGATCCCCTGGCCAACATCTCCCTGGTAGAATAATCCATTGCTGATGTCAGAGCTCCTGTATTAATATATTTTGCTTAAGTGCATAGCTTAAGGACTTTAGTATTATATTTGGTTCTGAACAGAGAATAATCCTTTTCACAGTTCTTATGTCTATTAGTCAATTAAAGAAGGCAGTTTTACCGGTTTTATAAGAGATTACCTCTATAATAGTTGTCTCCAATTTACAGTTGGAGAGCGACCTCATCATCATCATATTTCTCCTTTTTCTATGGGGGGGAGGCAAGAAAGTCTCTCATATCAAAACCTTGCGGCACCTAGAAGGTAAGTTTCATTAGGACTCATTATAAATAGTTGTTACAAGTAGGATCCACAGAGGGGTTCGATGTTTATAGCAATCTGAGGCTTTTCTTCCTTTCGATGTTCAGACAGGTCAACCTTTCAGTTGGCACTTTCTGGTACATCCTACTCAATGCAAAGCTGTATCTTTTCTTTCTCAGCCATTAAGTTGGTGACATTTTGTCTTGTTGGGACCCACAAATCTTTTCCTGTAGTTAGTTTTAGGATTTGAATTGCAAGGTTTTTGACGAAAGGTTTCATGTCTATCTGTATCCCTCCCTTTTTTTTAATCCATGAATCTCCAGAAGACAGTTGTATTATATGTAACTATAGGGTGGAATCAAGGCACAGATTTCATCAAATTCACCCATGTTGCTTTGGGTGTCTATATATGATTAACTTGGGAAGAAAACTTAATTTTTACTTTAAATCATCTTAAAGAGAATGCTACAAGGTGTTACTCTACAACAGAGAAATTATAGAGAACAGTTGTATGTGCCAATCCCAAAGTTATTGCTCTACACGTTTGATGTAAAACATGTGGACAACAGGAATTTATACCTCCATTTAACTCAGATGCATTACCGTTTTTATCAGAGTCTGTAAACCAATGTTGTTTAATACACACTTATTTACTTTAACTAAGTCCTAAGACACCATGTTTCCTGTAGACAGTGTTTAGGCAAAACTGGGTACTTGTTGAACTCACATCAATTATATATGCATTAATCTAATATACACCTGTGTCCCTCTCCCACTCCTCCCCCCTTCACAATTCACCATTTCAGTCCATTTTCTGATGCAGTCTTTCTGCTGTTGTTCTTTTACTATGCATATGACTCTATGAAAAGGCTTTTAGTATCAGCTATTCCTTCTCTCATTCCTCCTTCTGCCCTACCCTCAGGTTCCCAACCCCATTAATCTATCCTACCCATTACTCCCCTTTCCTATTAACCACATAGTAGAGCTGGCTGCGAGTGATAAGGTGCACTGTGGGTAGGTCTGCACCAGGAGCAGGGCAAAGCTGGGAACCCTAAGGTTGAGCTGGGGTGCCTAGCTGTGAGGAAGCCATCTGGGCTGGAACACCCTTGTAGGAGTTAATGATGGTAACTTGGATTCTGCACAATCTGTTGGATGTTAAGGGAAGCTGTGAGTTCAGGGAATGGTGCATGGTACTGTTCAGAGTCATGTGGGTGTCTGAGTACTGAGCTGGGTAGACAGGACATTTGGAGTCCCAGGAAGGGGCTATGACAGGTGAGGTTGGATTTGTGGGCATGTGTATGAGTCCTGATATAGGGGAGCATGGACCCAGGAGTAAAAGTCTGAGAATGAGCAGTGAAATATGATGTTGAGAACAGGGCCATTGGAGGATGAAGACACAGCAGTGCTTGCTAATTTAGGAGTGGTGAAGGGATTTGTGTGTTGACTTATGTGGGCAGGGCCTTGTCAGTTCCTGGGTGGGACTCAGTGATGACTTGTGGTAAGGAAGTGGTGCTTTAGACCCTGTTATAATGCAGCAGAGTGCCCCTGAAGGAAAAGGGTGGGACTTGGCTCCTGATGTAGAGGTATGGAGTAAGGTGTGAGTGGTGACAGAGAAGTGGGAATGGAGTACTGGATATTGACTTAATGAATCTCTGAGCTGCATAAGGGGAAGGGCAGGGCTGTGAATGCAGAGGTAAGAGTGGATTTGGCTTAGAGTTCAAAACTAGTGGGTGGAGACTGGAGTATGCATCCAAAAGGAAAGTATAACCAGGAATAAGTAATTAGTAAGGCCTGAGAAATTGTATTTCAGGTATAAATTTTAGATCTTTTTGAGACAAAAAGACAAAAAAGTGAACCAGGGTTCCTGGAAGTGCAGAGCCCAAATATACTTGCTGAAGTAGAAAGAATTATAGGCAGGTCTGTGAGGACAAGCCTCAGCTGGACTGGCCTGAGGAATTCCAGGCAGGGCTGTGAGTGGTGTCCTATGATGAGTAGGGTGCCTTCTTCATCGAGACCTAATGTGAAAGAAGGCAACTTCTCCCCCCCAGCACACTTTTTCTCTTTGAATCTGGTACAAATTTAGCCCCCATGCCCCCCGCCTACTCCCTGAAATAGGCAGTAGTATCCATCCTAAGGACATACGTGCTATCCATCAGAGGGTGCTGGCCTGGACCTTTCATTTCCTCTAAAGCAATGTCCATTTATATTCATAATGATTAGCTGAACTCCTGGGAAACAGTATCATCTTAGTAAATAATGGATCCTCAAGAGACTGCTCTCTGTTTGCTAGTGAGATTTGCAGTCTCAGCCTGGAGAAGCTCCATGAAAAAGCACATGTGGAGGGGAGGGGAGGGGAAGACAATCCCTTCCTCATGGGAGACAACCACTTTGTGACTGGAGCTCCCATGTATACAGACTGCACGTCCTCTCATGACCCACTCTACCTGTTTCCTTTCTTCTTTTAATGTGGGTGCAGCCATTTTGAACCTCTGTGGCTGCTCCACATGGAGCAGCCCATCTGTGTCCTTGGACTCCGGGGTCACTAAGAATCCAATCTGTGAATACTGAAGGACTGAACTGTGACACCCTGCCTCCTATGTTCTCTGAAGGTTATAACTAAGGTTGTGGGATTCAGTACATCCAAATGTGATCCAGGTACTATATGAAAAGTGAAGCCATTAATGCAAGGAGATAATAGTTTTCTTGATAGATCCTCCTTGCTTGGCCCTAGAGGCCAGCCCACTCACTGAGTGGAGCTAGTACAATGCTGACTGGTTCCTGATGGGGTCCTGAAGCCAGGCCGAGAGGAGCTTCCCATTGGCATGGTTAGCAGAAAAAGTCATGAGCAAGCATCTCATTTACATTCCTCTCCAGATCATTTCTTGTGGTTCTTTGGGGCAGCTGGAAGGATTTGTGGCATTTCCTTTTACACACAGCAAATGTAGAGGAACCAAGAATGTGCCTCTGTGCTGAAGCCAGCTCAGTCAACTGTGAAGCCTTGACTAGACAAAGGCCTTCCATCCTACAGCCTTGACTAGACAAAGGGGCGTCCATCCTACATGTTGCCCTAGGACCAGGTAAGCTCTGCAGCACAGGATCACCCAGTGTCCAAGGTGTCTTTGTAAAGCTGTCTCTATCATATTCTTTAAGCTGAACCATGAATTCACAGATGAACTGAGAGTCAACCCAACCCCAGCCTTTTGTCCTGAGCTTGAGTAGGTCATCATTATCCTGTGTCTTAGTTGCTTTTCTGGGGTATGATAAAACACTGTGACACAGGGAAATTAAATAAGATAGAATACACTGTGCTTATGTTTCCAGATGGACAAGAGTCCCTTATGGTGATAAGCCATGGCAGCACATATGGCCTAAGCAGAAAGATGGAAGCTTACACTTTCCAACTGGCACAGGAAGCAGGGAGCCAGATGGGGGTGGTCAAGCAGTATATGTTGAAATCAGTGCTCAGTGAAGTGCTTCCTCCAACATGGACCACACCTCTGAAAGTTACATGAACCTTTCGAAGCAGCCCCAAGGATTGTGGACCAAGTGTCCAAATATCTGAAGCCTTCGGAGTCATTCTCATTCAAACCATAGGAATGTGTGTGAAACACTAGCAGTTGTTCCTCAGGTTCAGTGTATTTCTTTTTTAAAAATTTTTATAAATTAATTAATTTATTAATTTATTTATTTATTTATTTATGTATTTATTTCTATATGTATGAATGTACTTTCTGCATACAGGTCCGTGCATCCATGTCATGCAATGCTATGGAGATCAGATGAGGGCATTGGATTCCCCTGGAACTGGAGCCAAAAATGGCTCTCAGCCCCCATGTGGGTGCTGGGGATCGAACCTGTGTCCTCTGCAAGAGCAGTTGGCACTCTCAACCGCTAGGTCATCTCTCCAGCCCCTGGTTCAGTGTATTTCAAGGCAGGGGTAAAATACCTTGGGAAGGTAAGATCTAATCCAGATGGACTTTTCTGTGATTTGTTCCTCAGTTTAGGTGGTGAAGCTGAGGTTTGTCTGCCCTTCCTCCCAGCAGCGTCCAACTGTGCTTGTCTTAAACTGAGTCACAACTCGTGCTTGTGTTTGGGTGCCCTCCTGATTAACCACTAGAGCTGTAACATCACCATCCGTAATGCTCACAGGGGATGGGAACCTGAAGCCTGGCAATAGGTAGTTGGAGATGTGCTGTGAATGACCCCAAGGAGCCTGCGACCTTGCAGTAGCAAGAGGAAAGCCTTGGCAGAGCAGGGAGAGCCGATCTCTGAGGATGTGCTGAAGATAAGGCAGAGAGAAGTTCCCTGGAAACAATACTCAGAATTATGGATGTGAGACACTTCTGAGGGTACACAGAGGTGGGTGTGCTGAAGTTTTCCCCAGAGCATTCCTACCAGCCGCCAGCAGAACTGAGCTAGTTCGCATATGCTGAGTTGCACAGACTCAAGTAGTTACTTCTTCAGTCTTGGCCTTGGGTAAGGTGATAATACTGCATGTATGTGACTTCACCTGCCTTCTGGGACTCTTTATCTCTGCCTGCACGTATCTAAGGGCACAGAAGTAAAGAACATCAGTGGGTTAGGTTGAGTCTGGGCTGGTCTGTCTACACCGTGCAACTCCATACCCAGCTGTTTGGAGGTCACCTTCATTTTAAAGGCAGATCCACTTTCCACTGCTATCATGAAGCCCAGGCAAAACCCTTGTTCCCTTGTATATGTGGGGTTGTCAACATTTTTAAAGAAGAAAACTTTAATAGAGACAGCTTCCATGGTTTAATGGGACAAGAGCTACTAAGGGAACACCGTGGCTTGGTCATGCTCTGCAAAGTCAGCTCCATTTTCCAGGGTAAAATAGCCCATATCTCAATATTGGATTTTAAGATCTTAGCTCACGACATTGCTTGTCTAGTCATGGGTGAAAGGAAATAATCAGAAGCAAATAGGAAAATGGGGCCTCAGATTTCCTGAAGACACAGGTATTGTAATTATTCTGAACCTGCACAGTATGTCCTCTTAGTGGGACAGACAATCTTCAGGGAGACCAGACATTTAGTGAAGGAGAATTTCATGTCCACAGCCTCACCGGGCCCTGGGTACCAGCCCAAGTATCAATAGCACAGCTGCTTGTCTGGGACCCATCTGTTCTACAGCAGTGTTTTCATGTTTCTGAAGAAAGACAATACAATACAAGTGAGATTCTGTTAAAATAGTCTAGAGTTCTTTAGTGGGTCTCTGGTCCTCGACTCCATTCTGAAACTCCTGCCTATTAAAACTCACTTCCAGGCATATCAGAAATGTGACTTCTATATTAGCCACTTCTTTTTTTTCTGTTATATCTCCCAAACATTATATAATGTCATTAGAAACAATTGAATAGTAGCAGGTCTTTAATTCCACTTCTTGGCTGAGGAAAGAAGACATTTGCGAATAGCCAGTGTATTCTAAACAAGCCAATCCCAGGAGTACAACAAACTCACTACTCAGAGAGAAGGCAAGCACAAAAAAGGGAAGAGCTCTCTTCTGCCATCAGAAGGTCACTCCCACATTTAAGGTGGGTCCTCCAGCTTCAAATGATCTAATCCAAAATTCTCTTATTTTAGTTAATCCCAGAGCCATTCAAATTGAAACCCAGGATTAGCCATAACAAAGGGCAGATGTTCCAGAATCCATCAGGCCTTCAGCACCAGATTGGGACTACTATGCTTGGCTTGCTTTCTTTTTAGAGGGGTATATCAGTCAAGGTTCTCTATATAAACTTAAACAGCCAAAAAATTATATATATATATATATATATATATATATATATATATATATATATATATAAGATTAGCTCACAGCATACGGTCAAAGGAGTCAAACAATGGCTGCCCCACACTGGAAAGGCTGAGAATCTGGTAGTTCCTGAGACCATGAGTCCGGATGTCTCAGTAGTCCCAATCTGGTGTTGAAGGCCTGATGGATTCTAGAAGATCTGCTATTCTTCAGTCTACCTTGGAATCTAAGTAGTTGATCCCAGCAGCACGGCAAACTCACTAGGGAGAAGGCAAACATGAAAAAAGGGAAAAGCTCTCTTCTGCCATCAGAAGGTCACTCCCACATTTAAGGTGGGTCCTCCAGCTTCAAATGATCTAATCCAAAATTCTCTTATTTTAGTTAATCCCAGAGCCATTCAAATTGAAACCCAGGATTAGCAGTAACAAAGGGCTTTCTAACCTTAAGCATGCAAACTTAAACTTTTCACCCCTGAATATGTTTTTTCTATATAAAACTCCCCCTAACCGCAGCTCAAGGCTACACACCTGGGACCAAACACCTTTGTGTCACTGAATATCAGGACTTTCTTTTGGCGTCATTTTGTGTCTGAGTGGTCTTCTCCGGTGGAATTACCTAAGTCCCAGATATCAAATATAGGCCATAAAACAGGAGAAACACATAGTCTTTTTATTACCAACTTGAGTTAAGTATTTGTTAAAGATTTGAGTCATAACAAGGACTTTGGAATTGTTTTTGTTGTATAAAAGCATTCATTTTTCATTAGTGTTTCAGGCATCCAGAACAGGATAAAGTTTGGAATTTTTAACTTCATTGCTTTTGAGCCATCTCTTTACTCTTTTGAATTTATGTTAATGATTTAACAAGTATTTTACCTGAACATTTTATTCTTTCTTTACATTCAGAGCACAAGTATGATTGTCTAAAATATATTATTATGTTGTAACATATTAAGGTTATCTTTAAACTTTAAGCTGTATTTGTAACATAGAAGGAAGTTTTTAAAATTATGATTAAAAGGATATTTACAGTAGTTTATCCTTGGCAGTGAGCAGGGAAATGAAAAACCTGTTTATTCCTGAGCTTTAAACAAGAATAGCGGTTAAAATATATTCAAAACCCTTAAAATGTTTATATTTATCTACATGTAAACACACAACTATATCTAAAAGCACAGAGAGAGGTCATCTTTTTAATCTTCAGAATAAAGAGTTTACCATCCCACAGAAGGACTACCATGCCATAGAAAATTAGCACACTGTAGCAGGAGTAATCATCTCTAAATTTATTGTCTCAGTCAACTAAAGCCAAAGCACAGAATAAGACCTCAGCTGGAGATTAGGGAGAAAATATTTTACCAAGAATTGGATAATAAAGTAGATCTTTTCCTTATTTTTTTTTAGTGTGCACATAAAATCTCCTATTAGTTGTCCAGAAGAACAATAGCCATCTGTACTTGTTTCTCCAAGGTGGGTACACTGATTTGATGTCTTCTGTCTGAGAAGGAAACAAAAGACAAATATCATTAGCAAACATATAAATGAACTATTTTACATATAGCCTAGCATTAAGAAAATGCTTATACTTAGCAGAATAGTATTATCTCAATAATATTAAAAAATTATTTTTATGTTATCTCAGACTATTATACAATTCAAATAAAATTTTTAATTAATGTACTTTTTCATTTAGAACCATTTATGGAAGGAAATCCTGTTCAAAATTCTATTTATATAACAGTACATTGTTTGTTAATCAAATAATTATCTTATAATCCCAATGAATTTTTATATGAAGAATTAGTATTTAAAAATTACAAAACAGTTAGTAGATTCAAATATATTTTTGGTAGGTTTTAAGATGTTCAGACTATCCAACATTATACAACAGTATGCACTTATTAGGCCATTAACATATCACCAAAGCACTCACATTTATAAATCCATTCAAGTGGTTTTTAATTTGGGCATGACAGAATACAATACTATAATTTTAGAACGCAACAAATATAATTGAAAAATTAACTGAAGTGGCAACAGCACATTAAAACAATTGTTGGAGACAAATGCCACAATTACATGAAGTCCACCTACACTTACACGGGGGGAAAAAGAATAATATGTTTATATCTACATTTCATTGAAATGAGAAAAGACCTCAATGATATAAAAAAGAACATAAAGTGGTTTGTCATGTAGATTTAAGTGACTCTTTTTTTATTTTTTAAATATTTTATTTGTTAGTTTTATTTTATGTGTGTGCCTGCATGCGTATAGATGCACCTTTCTCTTGCAATGCCCATGGAGGTAAGAAGAAGGCATGGGATCTACTGGAACTGGTGTTGGTTGTTAGCCACCATGTGGGTTCTAGGAATTGAACCAAGTCCTGTGAAAGAGATGCCACTGCTCTAAACTCTCATTTCTATTTTGAAAGCTAAACGGCTGAATTGGAGATGCCTGGACTGAGAAAAATGTATTTCTCATGGGGAAGGGATCCACAGGAGTTCACCCTGTCTATGTTAATAGCTTTAAAAAAGCAGGAGTGGGGCAGGAAAGTGGAGAGCACTTTGAAGATTTCACGTTAAGAATCAATAATAGCTGGGCGTGGTGGCACACGCTTTTAATCTTAGTACTTGGAAGGCAGGAGGATCTCTGTGAGTTCAGGGCCAGCGTGGTCTACACAGTGAGTTCCAGGACAGCTGGGACTACAGGGATACCCTGTCTCAAAAAAAAAAAGACCAAAAAAATCAATAATGTAAAAATACAGTTATTCCTAATATAGGGCTTTGGAAGAAGGAATTACTGATTTGGGGAAGAATTTCTATCATTGTGTCTTAGGATCATCTCCAGAAGGCAAGAGGTGAACTGAGGCCATCTGGGGAATCAGGTCTTATGAGGTCTTCCAAACAAAGCCATGTGCTGTTCCATCCAAGTCTGGAACAGAGTATGGATGAGTCTAGATAATTCGTATTTTTGGTGCCAATAGCACCAGACATTCAGTGGGTCTCTAGCCAGAGAAATAGCAGGAAAAGAACCAAAAGTAACCTGGAAACTATGTTCAGCAGGGTAGATCAACAAAGCTGCAGACAGGGAAACTCAAAGTGAATGAAAATGGATCTCAGCAGGTGTCCCCAGAAATATTAGCAGTGACAGGACAAAGAAATTGCTCCATGTGTTCAACATTGGCAGAGAGAAAAGTTCCCCTAAGAGTATAGGGGCATCTACTCAGATCAACCAAGATTCAGGGATTCAATTCCTGAAGCGAATTTTAGAAATATAGAGTAATAAAAGTATATTAACATAGGATTTAGGCTGAAGTTTTTAAAAAGCTCCTCAAAGAAAAACGTGAGACTTATCCATGTGTGATACTGTCCCAAGAGACAGTAGAATTTACAAATGGAAAATTTTAATAAAGCATGGGAACACTTTCTTACTTTTGAGCTTTTATCTTAAAATAGGCCATAATGTACTTTTATTTAGGAGTTTTCTCAGTCAGGAAATGAAGAATGAGGGGCATTGTCAGAGAAAGAGATGAAGAGTAGGGGATTTAGTCCTAGAAATTTTCCCTTGGTTCTCATACAAAATATAAACATTTTTAAAGTTTAATTTCTTGTTTTTAATATTTTATTTAAATAATATGGAACTGGGACAGGTAACTGACTGAAGCAGTAGAGGTCTTCCCCCAAAAAAATAATCTTCTGCTTTGAAAAACTTTGAAAAGACTCAGAAGGGGAATCAGGACATGTATGGCAGACTGCATGAACTTGGGAGGGGCAGAGGTCATAGAGGGGGAAATGAATCTGCATTGAACGGAGAAGTGATGTATGAAATGCACAAAACTTCAAAATGAAAAATGTGGTGCATCTACACAATGGAATTCTATGCAGTGGTAAAGAAAGATGGCATCATGAAATTTGCAGGTAAATGGATGGAACTAAAAGATATGTTGTGTGAAGTACCACAGTCCCAGAAACAAACAAGCAAACAAACAAACAATGAATAGTATCCCTCATTTGTGGATGCTAGCACGAAGTACCTAGTTGCAAGGCAAACTGAATAACGTTAATGTAATATTTTTTCTTTTTCTGAAAGCAACTGTGCTCTTATAATGTGAAACTCTTAACGAGCTCTAGAATTAACCTATCACTTATTTTCAGACATTGTAATTTTGGTATATGGGTGGAGGTTATGTATGCATATTTTACTTTATTTTATTTTTATATGTGTATGAATGTACTGTCTGCATGTAGGTCTGTGCACCCATGTCGTGCAATGCCATGTAGGTCAGAGAGGGCATCAGATTCCCCTGGAATTGGAGTTAAAGATGGTTCTCAGCCACCCTGTGGGTGCTGGGGATCAAACCCGAGTCCTCTGCAAGAGCAGTTGGCATTCTTAATAGCTAGGCCATCTCTCCAGCCCATCATATTTTAGAGTGTTATAAAATTAAAAGGGAAAATGTGAATCCTGAAATATGAATAAAAATAATAAATAAAATATTGGATTGGCACAGGATTTTCAGGATGAAGAAAAGGTCTAGATGAAGACACCAAGGGAGACTAAAAGAAAATCCAGTCAGAGCATGGACTGGGAAACCATAGTACTTTTTCCAAAAATCTCTGTCTCTCTTACAGTCCTGGAAGGGATGTAATTCTGAGCCAGGGAATTGGTTTCAGATTGGTGAAGGACCTGGTGAGAAGAACACTCGCTAGGTTCAGCAGAAGAAATATCCCAGATGTGTCAGCATTCAAGGTAAGGACTGTGTATGTCCATCAACCAGATAAATGTGGCAAAACCCCTTCCTGCACTCCTCTCTGCTGTTAGAATCCCTAAGAACTTTGGCTGAATTGCCTTCCCTCAGAAAAAAATCTTTCCTCTGTGTCTCAGAAAAAAGGCTTTGCCTGAAATATGGTAGGCATTGGGATCATTATTAATATTGTTTACCTTGTCAATTTATCAGGATGAGCATCAGGCTGGTCTCCCATCCAAGGACAGATAGACTGCCCTGAACTGAGCCACCACTTACAGTTCCATTGAAATTGTGTAGATGTGAGAAGTGTTCATTGCCTTTTGTCCCATGGGAAAAAACACTGAAACATCTTCTCAGCCTTTGACTCAGGCAAGAACTGGTAGTATAGCTGAGGATTCCAGTCCCTTCTTCGTTCATATACTCATAGGAAATGCATCCAGGAGGCTTTTGGCCCTGAAGCCCCAACTCTATCAAAATCCTGTAATTGGAATTTTGGGATCAATTAGAGGAACAGTTGTCAAAATGTCAACTCAGCTTCTCTCCAATTTTCTCCCAGGTCTGTGAGTCCATCCCTCAGAGCTGCAGACAACTTAAAATGCATCCTATTCTGGACACTCAGCACCTCAGTCTCCTGTAAGGCTGTGAGTCCTAAAGGGAAGCAGGGGACTTGGACAGTGCCCAGGTCCCCATGGCTGAGGAGCCAGAAGCCACTGCCACCATATCAAGAGAAGTGTCTGGTGGAGAAACATCAAGTCCTCCCGAGAGAGCTCCTAGAGCCTCCTCTCCACCCAGTGTCAAGGGCAACATTGTATGGAGATCATGTAATGAGACCTCTGACAACCAAGTAGAGAAACAAGAAGAATCTGTGTCACCCCTGAGTGATGCACTAATGCAAACATTGTCAATTTGGTTGAGTTCCTACTCCTTGAGTATCAAAGGAAGGAGCAGACCACCAAGGCAGAAACCCTGGATTGCATCACAGGAGATTATCAGGAGTGCTACTCTATGATCTTTAGTGAGGCCACAAGGGTATAAAGCTGTTCTTTGGCACTGAAATGATATACATGGATCCCATTGGTCACTCACTTGTCCTTCTTAATGCTCTGGGCATCACCTACGATTGTATGCAGCATGGTTCCCAGGGCATACCCAACATGGGCCTCATGAGTCTGTCTCTGTGCATTATCTTCACAGAAGGTACTTGTGTCAGTGAGGAGAAGTTCTGGAAAGTGTTAAATAAATTAGGGTTGTATGCTGGGTGTGTTTCTTATATGATGATCCCAGGAAACACATCACTGAGGATTCTGTGCAGGAAGCACATCTTGAATACAGGCAGGTGACTGACAGTGATCCTGGCCATGAGTTCCTGTGGGGCCCAAGAAGCCGCACTGAAACCACCAAGATGAAAGTCTTGGAATGTTTTGCCAGCCTCACTGGGAGAGATCTCAGATCCTACCTAATCAGGTATGCAGAGACTTTGAGAGAGATGGGAGAGAGGGCCTAGGCCAGAATTATTCAACACATGCTACTTCTACTCTAATGAATGAGAATTCCACTTCATAAGCAATTTCCAAAGAACATAAATCAGGAATATAAATCAGGAACAGCCAGTGATGTGAAAGAAATAATCAGGGAAGTGAAGAGAAATCCCACAGAGTGGGAGGAAACCTTCATCACTGATACATCTGACAGAGCATTAACTTCCAGAATATACAAACTCTTCAAAAAACAAAGAAGTGGGGCTGGAGAAATGGCCTAGCAGTTAAGAGTGCTGACTGCTCTTGCAGAGGACCGGGGGTTGATCCACAGCACCCACATGGCGGCTGAGAACCGTCTGTAACTCCAATTCCAGGAGAACTCCAGTTCCAGGGGAATCTGACACCCTCTTCTGACCTCCGTGGCATTGCACGACATGGGTGCACAAACCTACATGCAGACAGTACATTCATACACATAAATAAATAAATAAATAAATAAATAAATAAATAAATAAAATAAAAAATAAACAAATAAAATTAAAAAAACAAAGAAGTAAGAAAACAAATGACTCACTCAAAAGATGGAGTAAAGAGCTGAACAGAGACTTCACAAGTGAGGAAATAGAGATGGCTGAGAAACATCTTAAAAAGTATTCAATATTGCTAATAATTAAGGAAATGCAAATAAAAACCACTTTAAGATATAATCTCACCCTGATAAGTCTGGCAAGGATCAAGAAAACAAATGATACTAAATGCTGGAGAGGGTGTGGAGAAAGGGCAACACTCACCCACTGCTGGTGGGAATGCAAACTTGCACAACCACTATGGAAAGAAATATGGAGAACCCTTAAAAGACTCAAAATGTGCCTACTACCTGACCTAGCCATAACTCTTCTGGGAATATATCCATCAGACTCTTCCTACCACAGAGATACATGTACAGCCATGTTTATTGCAGCTCTCTTCACAATAGCGAAGAGCTGGAACAAACCGAAGTGCCCCTCAAGAGACGAGTGGATAAAGAACATGTGGTACATCTACACAATAGAGTTCTATACTCCATTGTAAAGAAAAATGACATCATGAAATTTGAAGGTAAATGGATAGAACTAGAAGATTTTATGTTAAGTGAAGTAACACAATCCCAGAAAAACAAAAGACGAATGGTATCCCTCATCTGTGGATTCTAGTACCAAGTACCTAGATGTAAGACAAACTGAGCAATGTTGATGTTATATTCCTCATGATCTAAAGATAACTGTGCTCTTGCATTGTGAATACCTAAACAGGTTCTAGAGCTGTCCTAATATTTATTTTCAGTCCTTGGGTTTTCGGTACATGATGGAGGGTAGTTGTGCATCATTTAGAGTAATATGGGATTAAAATGGAAAGATGTGAGTCAAGAAATATGATATGGAAATAAGATAGAGTTTGTTTCCAAAGGATACAATTTTAATATAGGTGCAATGTAGTCTGGTGGAACTCAGTCTTTCTGGGTGCCTAACGACCGTACTTAACGTCCATACCAATTTGGCAGAGGGACCTGAGGGATAACTTTGTTCCTTGCCCTCAGAGGCCATTAAGTTTTAGGGGATTATGCATGGGGGCAAATCTTGAAATGTCCTGCAAATATGGGTCACCAATCTTCCTGTTCAGGGAGATTTTAGAGAGCCACTGTGGGACTTCATTCAGTGTCCAGTCTATAAAGAGGAAAGTCTTCTCATGCTTCAGAAAAGGAAGTCTGGTCTAGCAAAACCTGATTTTGTCCTGGAGTGGATGGAACTGGTAAATGAAAAGCTGAAAGGAGCCAGGGGCTCCCCCCTTTCTCCCTCCAAAAACCCTGAGAGACCCCTGAGGACCAAATCCACAATTGACCTTGAGAAAACAAAAACCTTGGTTAACCTGCACTGTGTGGCCCTAAGCATCAAAAAGGAAAGTACAAGCAGATATCAATAATCAGTAAGTCTAAAGAAACTGTACTGCAGACATAGAACTTGAGATCTTAGTAAAGAGGCCAAAAGAAAAAAA